>FIZR01012471.1:3701-14086 GCA_900060175.1 Ferrisia virgata
GGTTAAAAAAAAAAAAAAAAAAAAAAAAAAAAAAAAAAAAATTATGAAAAATACGAAAATTTATCTGAAGCGTAAGAAGAAATAAAAAAAATCGTGAAAAACTGAGCAAAAGACATTGGTCCGTGATGGAATTCAACTTTTCCGTCCTTTGATGCTGAATTCCTACGATGCTGCTGTGAGGAAAATTCTAGATTTGAATTTTCATTTTTTTTTTCGCAATTCTTCATTCATTTTGATAACGTTGAATTACTAAACATTGGTGTATTTTAAAAATTATATCGATACTTTTTACCTCTATCAATGAATTCGGTAGTGTGATTTTCTTGCGGAGTATTTGTTTAAGCTGACCACAACCGACCACAGGACAAGCGCCAGGTACGTAATGGTGAGGGGAATAAAAACAGTACAAGGTTTTTTTCCTCGATATAAAATAATAGTAATAATATTAATAATAATAATGAGTACGAATAAACTGTTGGAAACGTAGAAATTTGATTATTATTTTTTGATTGTTATACGTATGATGATGTGAGTACGAGTATGTGCGAGTTTACAGCTACGTTCGGCGGGGTGGGGTGTACGACGAAGTTGATGGCAGAATCGAGATATTCTTTTGACATAGATGGATGTCTTTATTTGTAAAACTAAAGTCTGTTCTCTTCAATCAAACTGATGACTGTTTTACCTTCTGTTGCATTTTACGTTCGGCGTTGTCGACTGGCTCTTCTTTTTTTTTCTCTCTCCTCTCGCTGTTTTGGCTCAGTTCGAGAGTATAGAAATCGATTTTTGGATGATAAATAAGACTTTTATGGAGCGAGTTAACGTGGCCGTGTTCGTCGTTCGCAAAGCAACCGCTTCGTTCGAGATGAATAAGAGATGAAAATGACAGCTTTTTTGCGAATATGTTACAAATTTTTTTTCACACATCGTCGCTTGCATCGGTGAGAAATTAATTTCGCCTTTTTGATTGGTTCTCAAGTGGTTTGGCTTTTACCGGAGTAAGTTGAAAGATAGGCAAGTACATATTGTTTCATCACCAAACAGCAACATAATTTATCGTTTAACGATACAACATATCAGAATCAGATGATTGTCACGTGTTGCAGAAATGTAATTTGTTTAAAAGCTTGGATCGTTTCGTTCGACTAAATAATGCGTAGAATCTACAAAATTATAGTCAACTTTTACCAAAACACACCAACCATTACACCCTAAATTGGTATGTAAGCATGATATATCCAATTTTTAACGAAATTGTAATTGAGGCGAGCAAAAGAAGAAAAGATCAAAAGATCAAACACATCTAATTCTCTCATATAATGAACTTTCTTTCTGTGAAGTCAGAAACGTGATTTAAATATCTCCAGAGGACTAAAGTCTTCATACTAAATCTTAACTTCCTAGCTTGATTTGGAGGGCAATAAAAGAGGAACAGCCCTTTTTCAAGGCTACAAAGGGGGAACCCCTCAAATCTCCCCTCCTAATCGACCTACAAGGCTGATTTTTGGATATATTACACAACTTCGAATCGTCTCTCGATTGGCTCAAAAAAGAATATTTTTTGCAATTTTAGCCCCTCAGTCCCCTCCCCCCGAAATTTGGGAATGAGTGAATTTTGACCACCCCCTTTCATAATATCAAATCCGCCGTCAATCTAAGCCTATATCCCAAACTTGATTCATTTTGGTCGAGAACGAGCTGAACAAATGATTTTTAGTTAAAGGGGGGGGGGGGAGTAAAAATAAATATTTGACATGGCCTAAAATGGTTTAATGCTCTCCTAGGACCGTTAAACAAATTTTGTTGATATCACCCACACCTCACCCCGTAACAGTCTGGTCTTCATTGACAAAAGGACATTAAAAATCAGGCTAAAAATTTATTTAAATAAATAACTAAATAAAACAGAAAAATTGAAAAAAATCTTCAAAAAAGTGTGAAACCAATTGTTAATTTTTCATTCGTTTAAAATGTCATCTTTACTGCTTAAAAAATAGAAAAAACAAAAAAAAAGTCGTCAAAAAAGCTCAATTTTATTTTGTAAAGGTGTAATATGAATGAAAAAGTTTTTCAAAGTATCATTCTACAACTCCAAAAAACGTGGGGAAATCTATCAAAAGTTGTACAAAATTGTTGATTTTTTGCATTTTGAATCTAAAATGATGGAAAGAATCAGTTGAAAAAAATAGGTATTATTTTACAACTCAGAAAACCTGAAAAATTAAAAAAAAAATCTTTAAAAAATATGAAACTCTTTTTATAAAAAGTGAATTATTCGATTTCAAATTTAATTTTACGGATCAAAAAAAATGAAAAATGAGAAAAAAAATCTTCAAAAAACATTAATTTTTTGGTTTTACTTTCAAGACGTCAAATAATGAAAAAAAAATTTCTAAATCGAAGATCCTAAAAGAAAAAAATAAACGTATAGTTTTTCATTTCAACAGTAAAATAGTGAAAAATCTATTAAAATATCATTTTGTACACAAAAACTCCAAAAAACAAAAAAAATGATTATAAAATCATTCAAAACGCTATTTTACAACTAAAGAAATACAAAAAAAATGAAGAAAAATCTTGGTAAAACGTTGATTTTTTGAATTCTGAACGTAAAATGTTGAAAAAAAAATCGTTCAACACGTTATTTTATACTTCAAAAACGTAAAAAATTTAGAAAAATCTTGACTCGAAAAACGTATATTTTTAATTGTAAAGACTTTGAATGATGAAAAAACGCAACTTCATAGTTCAAAAAAATAAGAAAAATTGGGTGAAGGCAAGCTTCGGAAAACGTTAATTTTCACTTTCAAAATTAAAATGATGGAAACATGGCTTAAAATATAATCTTAAAACATAAAAGAAAAATCTCTTAAAAAACTTGTAAAAAAATGAAAAAATTATTCATAAAATCATTTCATGATTTAAAAACATGTTAAAAATCAAGAAAATGGAAAGAGGAAGAGAGTTTTACAATAACAGTTTAGTTCTTCAACAACAGCGGATATTTTCATACGTTTCAAACAGAACCTATAAAGCGTGCATATACCTGGTCCTCTCACCTCCTGACCAGCATTAAATTTTCTTCATCTTATATGAGAAGATCTTTCAGAAAAATAACGAACAATGTAATGTAACGATTCAACGAATTTATCTAACTATAATTTATACCTGGTGAAAATTACGCTTCTATACGAATAGTGACGTTGGTTAAATTAAAATTTGAAAACGAACATGTTTTTCTAAGATATTTCCTATTCGGTAAACACCTGATCGACAAGTTAGGTTTATAATTTTGATACTACATCGGTACTTCATTCCGCTTCGCCAAAAATATCCTTAGATACGATATCCAACAAAAGCTCATTCATCCAACGTATAACTACGTATATATATATATGTGTGTGTAGCCAGTACCCACCGTACGTACGAATACAGTACGGCTATATGGGTAGGTGTATCGCAAAAGCACGCCACTTTCAGCCTACGTACTACACACATACACATACACGCCAAATATTCAATAAAAACTTTTCGCGTACTCGATACTTCAAATAAATTCGGCGTTATATTAAATACTCCACTTCGATACACGTCGAATAGTTTAATCAAGCGTAGAACCTAATTTAGTCGGACGTCCAAAATATTTCAACTCATTTCACTCGTTCCTTGCGTTCCAGGCCACGTGCGGTGTACCTACCTAGAGGACTACTGCGTACAATGTACATACGTAGACGTACACTGCACTGTACATGTAATCGTGCTACATATTACTAAGAGTATCGTCGCGTCGTCGAAATTCACTCTAAACCTACTACCGTGTTTTTCATCGTGTTGTAAAATTTGTAACAAAAAGGCTATCAAAAGTATTCCATTATTATTACACTCTCGTATATTTTTTGATTTTTCAAAAACAAATAAACTCGACTTTGTTTTTACTACTTCAAAAAAAAATACACACATATATATACATATCAGAGATTTTATTAGAATGTAATTGAAATACAGCACAGAATAGAATCAGAGCTCACCCTCAGTATAGAAGATATTATGTAGAGACTCCGGTGAATTAAAATTTGCATATAACTGGCTACAATCAAAAAAGCCACGTCAGATGGAGAAATTGCCCATCTTGAAAATTGAAGGGGTAAATGAATGTTTAAAAAAATTACAAATCATGACGAATTTTTTCATGTTCAATTTTTAACTAACTTCAAAATTAAAGGGGCTATTTTAACGAGTCAATCAAAATTGAAGTTTTCAAAAAAAAAATACTAATGGATATGGATAGCAGATAGAAAATTGGACAAACTTTGTTCCCTTAATTTTTTGCAAAATTTGTTCAATATTCAATGTAATATTCATATTCATCATCATTTTTTGAGGGATCTTATTTCGGTTGACTTGTTAAAAAATCTCTTTCAATTTTGAAGTTAGTCAAAAAATGAACATAACAAAAATTTGCTCCGTTTTCCCTCTGCTTTTCTTTCCCATTCTTGAAAATTAGTTTCGATTATAATTTTTTTTGAAACGCTGATTTATCCCATCAATTTCCAAGATAGGCAACTTCTTCATCCTACATGTTTTTTTGTTAGTATCAGATTATATGTAGAGCTCAAGTTTTAACCTTCTCCGCCGGACACTCTGTATAGTACATAATTTTTTCATCAATTTTACAGAAAGTATGTTATGTACGTGAATTATTATTCAAAAAATATTAAATTCGACGTTCCATTTTTTTTTCAAGACCGATAAAAAACATTCTTCTGTAAATTTACTTGTTCTAAAAAAAAAAAACTATTCAGAAACTGGGACTTTAGGCACAAACTGCTGTTCTAGTTTTGTTCAGGAGATTTACATAAAATATACTGAAAAGCTATAAGCACGATAAGGAGGACAAATTGCGCTCGGCTCTCAGCATTAACATTTTTTAAGAGGCCATTTAGCAATTGGAAAAAGATGATTTTTAAACGTATTCGCGATTTTTTACCTCGTCACTGGAAGGGTGGGACAGTAAAAAACGCCCTTTTGGGGAAATTTTTATATTGATATTTTTTCTCCGTGAATTCTTGACCGATTTTATTTCAACTTGGTACGGAAGTGAAGGTACGTAGGGGGAATGTTGTGGAATTTTTTAAGATTTTTCGGATTTTTGGTAAGGGGGCTGATAGGCCACCATTTCAGAGCATGAAAATCGAAAAAATTTTCTCGAGTTTTTAGGAGTACTTTACACTTCCCATATTTTTTTCAAATTTTTTGAAGCCGCGGAACCTTCAAAAATAGGAATTATTTAGTCAGTAATTTGATATTTAATGAACGAAAAAAAAAATGGTTTTTGAGGATGGTAGAGGGAATCTAAAAAATTGAAAAATATATGAGAAGTATAAAATAGGTACTACTAATGACTAGAGGAAATTTTTTCGATTTTTCAAGTTACCAGTTCTGAAATGAGGGGGTCACAAGCCTCCTCAAAGTTTTCAAAGTCCATTTCAAAATCATACTAAAAGTCCGGAAAATCTGAAAAAATTCCAGAACACTTCTTTCAGATACATTCACTTTCTTACCAAGTTTGAAAAAAATCGGTCAAAAATTTGCACAGAAAAAAAAATTAACGTAAAGATACTCCGAAAGTGCATTTTTCACTGCCTCATTCCCTCAGTGACGAGATAAAAAAATCACAAATACGCTTAAAAATCATCTTTCAGCAAAGCCTAGATGGTCTCTTAAAAAAATTGAATTCTGAGACCCAAGGGCAAATTATCCTCCTTACTTTGTCACAGCTTTTAATCCGAATTGATGGAGCTAGCTACGTAGGGGTTCATACCATAAAAGAAAATCATCAGTTAATATTTTTTGAGAATTTGAAACTGTTGGGGAGAAACATTACGTTAAAACTGAATAAAGCATCGTTTTTTTTGGCCTGATTTTCGAGAAATATTATGACTGTATGAATTGAAAAATAAGCATCATTCCTAATTAGTAAAGAAAATAGGGGGGGGGGGGGAGTTGCAACGGGGCTAAAAATTAGAAAAGAAAAGGGGGGGGGGGGGGAGTTGCAACGTGGCTAAAAATTCGACTCCGCTAAAAAGCACATCTAGGACCTACAATAAATCCACATATCAAATTTTAACTTCCTAAGGGGAGGGGTATATATATTCGAGGAACAAACTCAAAAAATTAGCAAAACTGACCAAAAACTACATTTTTGGGATTGTGGGGCGTTGCAATTATGACTCCTACTACGTGTGCATACGAAAATTTCTACTTCTTAGCTCAATTTGGAGAGGTGACAGGGGAGGAACAGCTTTCTTTCAATGTCAAAAAGAAGGAAACCCTTATAGCTCACCTTCTGATTGACCTGGAAAGCTGATTTTTTAATTTTTAGTTTCGGGAGCAAAAATAAATGAGTAAATATCTGACATGACCAAAAATGACCGTAATGGTCTTCTAGGACCCAAAACAGATTTTGTTGATATTCTTTCCGCATCCGTCGTGGATCGATAGACTGTAATAGACTATTTTTTTTTTTTTTACAATATGCCATAGAAAATTAGGATAAAAAATACATGCCTTTTACCTTTTTAGAAGTATAGGGAAGGGATGAGAAGTTGTGCAAAAATTCTCCTTGAAAATCAGAAAAAACGGCTAAAAATCAACTATCCCAGAACCAAGGGAAGGAGAGTGGACAATAAAGTTGAAAAATCTAATCACACAAAAACCAAGTCCAGAACTGTACTAAATCTACACGGCAAATCTCATCCTTTGTCTCAGTTTAGAGCGATTAAAGCGATGAATCAACTGGAAAAATATCAAAAGTGTTCCAATATCGACATTTTGGGACTGTAATTGAGTAAGATCAATCGGGGTCAAAAGTTGAAACCTCAGAAATCACGTCTAATACGACCTTTCTTAAATCTACAAATCATTTTAGCTTCGTAGGTGAATCTGGAAGGGCACTACGTGAGAAGCTGACTTTTCTACAAGCTCACAGAAAATAAATCCTTCTCTATTACCTATTCTAATTCACTTAAAAAGCTGTTTTTCAGAGGCACTACGTAGTTTCTGACCCTCTATTGATTCATTTAAAAACCAGTAATTTTTGAAATTTTTTTTACTCAGCTCACCTCTTCAAATTTTGGACATGATCGAATTTTTATTCAATGTCATCGCCACTCATAAGCATCCAATCTGCCACCAATTTAAGCCTACTAGTCAAATTTGCGATTAACTGATTTTAGACTTTTTGAACACTTTACGTTTATCTTACTGTATGATCATCAGTTTCAAGCATCAGAACGTTGAAAAAAAAAATACATTTAAAAATAATTAAAAACTGAAAACTCATTCCTTTTTATCTTCTAAAAACTTGTAATTATTCCGCAGCTATTTCTCTTGTCAATGTAAGCGTAGATATAATAATTACAAGTAGATAATAGATACATATTTTTAAACCCAGACACTCGAAAAAAAATCAAGCACACCTTTAAGCAACCAACCAAACTTGTAAATTTATCTATGTATTGGTAAAAGTACATACAGCTAAGAGTGCAAGTAAACCTCTATAACATGTTCGTATACCTTCACGAAGCTTTCAACTCAAGTATACGCCATAATTATAACAAGTTCACGTTACAGTTCAACGCTTGAAGGGGTATTTTATGATTTTTTTTTTCAATGTCAAGTATGTATCCATCCATAAGCGTTACCCATATCATAGCTACATGTACGTATAATGTCTGGAGTCCATCTTTACAAATCGAAAAAAAAAAACAAAAAACAAAAAAAAAACATCAGGAATGACTTCGCCAGAAGATATAATTCAGACGAAAACAATAGATTCGATCTCGTAACCGAAGTTTGTTTTTTTTTTTTTTTTTCAGTCCCATCTACGTAAATTCAACGTAGCACCCCAATTCAAGCAGAGAGAAAAAAAAAACTCGACGTAGCGTTCTTAAAAAAATAAAATTATCAATTTTTTTTTTTCAACTCCGTTTGAAACCACCACGTAATGCAAAAACACCGATGAAATATGCTTCGTTGATTCTTTTATTGGCGTAATATAATCAACGGCGCGAATTTTAATCATCTTTTTCTCCCTATTCGACGAGGCCGGGTTACACAGCGCGAACAGAATGGGGAATAAAAAAAAAAAAAACGAGGAAAAAAAAAGTCGAGAGTTGTGAACAACGACAACAACAAGGACGACGAGGAAAAAATTACGTAGGTACGGAGAAAGAAGAAGAGACGAGACGAGACGAGACGAATTGAAATAGCTTGTTAATTTAGTTCGCGCGCGGTTACGAACAATTAAAATCGGATTCGTCAAAAATATATTTTTACCTGCGAATTACTTCGAATGAAATAACTTGGCACGACGAGAACTGCGGAGCACGATGTTGATTTCACAACAAGCAAGCATTCCCTAGCATCGGTCACGATCCACCCAAAAAAAGCTAAGATATTAATTTAAAATTTTCTAAAATTTTGTAAAAGTTTCAACAGCTTTGAAGAATCACGACGGCGACCAATCTCACATCTGTTCCATCTGTTTCGAAAGGTGTAGATTGGAAATTTTCTAAATTAAAACACGCAACGCCGCGAGTTTATTTTTCTAATTAAAACCCCCCCTTCTCGATGAAAATGCTATGCGAGTAAGCAAAAACGTACGCAATTACATAAACGATGCCATGTTCGACATCATTCCTCATCCGACGACTACAACGACCAACAACAACAGCCTTTCTCGGGCGCAAATTCCACGCTCGAAAACTTTCCTCCAACTTTGCGACAATCTGCTATCGGCAAATTCGCAACTTGTCATAGGTGTATGGTAAAAATGCGAAAAAATAATCAATCAATGGTCGCGTCTCGTTTTTGTTTTTCTTTTTCCATAGCTTTTCTTCCTTTTCCTTCCTCCGCCTCGGGCCACAAAATCATAATGAAAATGAAAATAACGATCCGAGTATGGTATGAAGGGCATAGGCAGGTGGAGAGGTACGAAGGTGGTCGCCGATCTTGTCTCATGCTACCCTCCTGGAACGATGGCTGTGCTCTCTGTTGCACTGGATATAGGTGTACGTATTTTTCGTATACGTATTACGTAGGTAGTAGCTCTCTAGAGCTAGGTACATGTAAGTATAATAAATTAACGTACGTTTTTTTTTTGTTTTTTTTTTTTTTCCTATATTGTACTACACATTCTGTACGCTTTTATACCAGTTAACTAATCAAATTACCCATACCCATAGCTTCGCATAATATTAAACTGTTTTAGCGCGCGAATTCGGTATGTTTTAAAATTACATTAAACTCTTGATACGTAGAATAAAATAACAAAACGGAAATTACTTCGAACGTGAGTAGAAAATGTCACAGCATAGTTTTTACTTAATATGTTAAAGTAAAGATAATTAATCATGTTGCTCAAAGTTTTACCTGATGGTATGGTGCAGTTGTCGTCGCTCGCCTCGTACGGCGGCGCAAGCTCCTATTATAAGAGGGCTAGGTACAGATACCTCTTAGCTACGACTCGTATATAGGTAGGTAGGTACCTATCTACTATCGCGACGACGCTCCAACGTGTCACATCATTCGTTTGTTAACAGCTAACTTTAAATATTTCAGACGCTAAGAAGTCGTATATGGTGAAGCGATTTTTACCGAGTCAAGCGTTTCGAGGCGTGAATTATAGACGCGTGCCACGATTACATTTAATTATTTCCCTTGCATTATACATTATACCACTCGGGCGACGATTTTCTTCCTCCCTAAAATGCGTCAACAGGCGCCGTCGTCAGCAAACAGCCTCCTCCTCCTCCTCCTCCTCCTCACCTTGGAAAGTTAATACGTGAAAATGCGTTCGAACAAATTACCCAAAAACAACTGAATATTTAATAATTCCGAAGACAGCGATGTCAATGTCGTACAGCTCCTATCCTTTTTTGCACCGTCTTTGTGTTTTCCTGCTCCTGCTCATCCCCTTCGCTGTTTCACTTCCGCCGCCCATATTTATACAGAACTCGTTCATCACAGCAGAACAATCATTTCAGAACCTTGAATGCGGTTTACTCGTTTCTGCTCGAGTGCATAAATAGTAGTCATAGAACATCGCTATAACAACAAGGTTAGTTATAATCAGAAAATAATGCTGTAAAATCAGCGAAAATCGAACAAAAATCTACCATTTTTTCAATATGTTTTCTTGATTTTTGTCAAATTTTTACCCAATTTTCAATGATCTTCAACGATTTTTATACTATTTTCAGGTATTGATGGTAATTTTTTACGCAATTTTGCATCCAAACACATTTTTTTTTAGTATTTATTTATTTATTTATTAGTGCCATGCACAGGTACAAGCCTAGAGGCACTTACGTGGAGATGTTACA
>FIZR01012478.1:0-26678 GCA_900060175.1 Ferrisia virgata
TACTTGACTGTTACCGTTTTTGTAATATACCCTTATAACTTAACCAGTCAAATGAGTTTCCTCAAAACCAAAACAGTAATTATCAGTTATTTACAGTTAATTATTAGTAAAGAGTCGTAAACTCGGGAAGGTGTGGAATGTGATGATCGGAAATTTCCCATTACCGCAGTTTACAAGTTTTTACCAATAATTTACTGTAAATTACCGGTATCTACTTTAGTTACTCGTGATTGCTATTTTTACCCCTTTTGAATATCTGTTGTAAAAAGCTGCTGAAATTATGCCCTGGTCGCTAAAAACGGTAATTATCGTAAATATGGTAATATCCGTAATTTACGGTAAATTATCAGTAATGACCTGTAAATTACTGGTAATAGGAGGAGTAATTACAGAAGTAGAAAGTTCTACCAGTTATTTACGAGTAACTTTCAAAAAATTGACGGTATTTTCGTATTTTTGGGTAATTGTGGTGTTACTACTGGATCTATATTTTTATAGCAATATGCTGTAATCCTGTCTTCATCTTTCCTTAGTTGTCGTTTCAGACTCTTCCACTTGAAAAAACTAAATTCGTCAATTTAGTTGGAATGGTAATCACCGTGAATGCGGAATACCGGTGATTTATTGTCAACTCTGATAAATTGCATGTAAATGGCACATAAATCGTCAGTATTTCCACTTTTCTGTTTGCTTGATTCGCCTTCTTGTAACAAAAGCTTGCTAATAATATTACGCGTTTGTGTTCACGTAGTTCTTACGAACACGTTATTTGTTTTATTAGAGTTGTACAATTTTTCATTTCATTTGGAGGGGAGTTATGTGAAGAACAAGCTCAAAAAGCTAAAAAATGAAAAACACTTTTTTGCGGTTGTGAAGGAGTGCAATAGAGCTAAAAAGTTGGAACGTCCAAAAGGCATATCAACAGCTCCAACTAAATGTACATACTGAATTTCAACTTCTTAGCTCATTTTAGAGGGGAGATAGGGGAGAAACGCCCGTTTGTCAAAGTCAAAAAAGGGAAAACCCCTCATATCTCCCATCTTAATTCACTTAGGAGGTTGATTTTTGGATATGTTATGCAACTTTGGATTCTCTATCAATTGACTTGAAAAGGTGAAATTTTTGCGCTTTTGACCCCTCAGCACCCCCTACCCCAAATTGCGGCATAACTGAACTTTGACCCGAGGTCATCCCCACTCATATATATCTAATCCATCACCAAATTGAGCTGATTTGCCCGAATTGAAGCGATTTTGGCCTGTATCGAACTGAGTAAATAATTTTAGTGTTGGGGGGGGGGGGATAATAAATAAAAATTAACATCTGACACGGCCTAAATGATATCCCCTCCCCCCTCTCATCCACCGTTGGTCCATAGACTGTAATAGCTTGGTTTTCATCGACAACATGGCATAAAAAATCAGGCTGAAAAGATCATGCAGGTATTCAGCGCCACCCCTTGTTCTGAAAGTGTGAACAGTGTGTGAAAGAATTTTGTCAGTTTTGAAAGCTAAATCGTCTCAAGTCGAGTATATAGTTTCAAAAAACTATGAAGAATATGTTGAATGACATATGGTTCATAACACGACGCGACGCGACGTTGAAACGCAAATAGGGAAAAAGCAATAGTGTAGTAGGGGTGGTAGCATTAACGCTGGTGGTGGTGGTGGGGGTGGTGTTAAGATAAGAATGAAAAAAAAACACACAAGGAGGAAGAGGCTTATACGAGGAATAATATGGTAAAAAAATAAATAACCGAGAAAAACCGGCGAAGATGTACGAATGCTGAGAGTTGCTTGGCAGCGAATAAGAAATATTTTTTATTTGCTATTTACTGCTGCGATTATTCTTCTCGTTCGAGTCGAATAAAACGAACGAAACGGGTGTAAGGCGAAAAAGGATGACGAAATCTGGGGGGAAAAAACTCGAGGTTAAAGAATAGAACAAGGTAAATACATACACGCATCGCAGTCGTCGAAATGTGTTTTCGATTTCTAATTCCCATATTCATCGTTTTACAAAAATCTCCAACCTTATTCGTGCATAGAAATTATCATCTTTGTCGATGTCTTCGTGTAGGTATGTCGAAAGGGGAAGGAAAGAAAGGTTGAAGCCCATTTATGCTCCGATGATGTGAATACATTAGTATTGTATTTGATTATTTGAGGGCAATCGAAACGATGAAATAATAATTATTTTTATCTGACGTCGGTTTTGGTTTGTGTGGGTTTTTTTTTTTTTTTTGGAAACGTTTATTCGAACTGGAAGTCGATGTTGATGGGAGTTTGTTTCTTTTGGGAAATGAGAATACCTTTTTTTTCCAGATGAAAAAAAGCGGTTGAATTTTTGAAAAGCGAGATGTTTGGGTAATTTCCTTTTGTAATGGGTTTATTATGCGGACAAGTATTGCCTGCGAGGTATGACAAAAGAAAGATTTTTTCGACAACTTCTCTGCTGAAGGACTTGAAAAGAAACGTAATTAAGCGTTTGTTCGTGTTGTTTGGTATATTGTTACCTCGCTGGTAGGTAGGTCTGGGTAGCTGGTGGGTAACCGAACTGTTTCTTTATTTTCTTCCAATTCTGTACTTACTTTTCGAGCCAATGGTTAATATTTGATGGTGAGACATTGGGGAAGAGTCCCTTCGAGAAATTATTACGTAGAGGTAAGGTACATATATACTTGATACCTTGAACATATCTAAAGCTTGTTCTTTCTGTTTCTTTATTAGTTGCGCCTTGAGTTAATAACGTTAAAAAAAAAAAAGAGTAAAAAAATTTCGTTATTCATCCGCCTTTTTTCCTTTTATGCTTAAGAAATTGTTTGCATTTTGAAAGCGAAGCTTAGTGAAAAAAAATTACACGTTGATAAACGGTTTTTTCTCATTTCATTGAAAAGCGCAGGATGAAAAGATTTTTTGTTCAGTTTTTACGTTTATTTTTTTCTCGGCATATGCATAAAATATGCTTTCATTTAGCGAAACAACGTGAATATTTTACAAGTGTACACGTTTAACTGGTAAGTATAGCTATATATGTATTTGTATGAGAAGTGAAGAGACGAGCGACCGCCAGCAGTCGACCTTTCATGTACCTTACCTATCTGCATTGTACGTAAATAGAAAGAAAGCGTGTGTAATATGGTACCCTTTACTCTTGGCCTCGTCGTCTGTCGTCGAAATTCTGAAAGATCTACATAGCTAAGTAGGTATGTAGATAAGTAATAAATATAAGGTGTGTTTTTGCTCTTTTTATTATTGCGAAATCGTCATCGTGCATTGTACAAGGTGTTTTTTTTGTTAATGTTTGTAAGAATAGGTTGCTGCATTCATCGGAAAGAACGAGATCCGTGATGAAGAATGGGGAAAAATATGTCGTATTCGAAGGACAGCTTCTGCTGACGTAGGTCAGCGAAAAAATGACAAATTTTCCTTCAATTTAACGACTACGAAAAATATTGAATGGTTTAGAGGTCGCGAAAATAATTTTTCGAAGCGGAAAATTTTATATTATTCAGAAATGGAATCAGAGATTGACGTTTTCTACTATTCTGCGCTTGGTACGTACTCTCCTGGGTTTTTTTTTTTTTGTTTGCTTATACGCAACAGAAAAATGTACATTACAGGCAGATGATAAAAGAAGAATAAACACATTTGAGGAGTTGTGTCACTACAGAAGAATGTTGAAGATTTTGTGTATAGCTTGATGGATAAAAACTCGAATAAGTCAATTACAAGGTTAACTTTTCTACTTTCGAGGGATTAGGAGCTCATGTAGTTGAATTCCTAGCAACCAAAATTAGTACCAATATTTCAGACTGTACTGTCTAAATACCCTTGGAGCTCATATTTCTAACGATTTACCCACGCGAGTCACTGACATTCGCCTTAATTTAAGCCATTCAGGCTTTCCTAGGATTACAATCTCTTATTCTGTCTTGATTATAATGTTTTCGTTTGTATGTATGTTACTGGTCAAATCCGAATTCCCGGATAAACGTGAATTTCCTACGCCAAACTAGAACATCCTAAGGGCCTTCGGATGTATCAGTAATTTCGCTGAATAATGATCCATCAGTCTATTTGAATCGCTATCCGATAAAAGCTACAAATACTACCATCACCATTACGAAAAATGAAGTCTATTCGTCCAATAAACTTCGATTTTCAACCATACAAACTCTAACTCAGATAGCAAGCTACAGGAAATACCTGGAGAAGATGTATCTTTTGGCATTCAACTATTGGTTTACACCCGTCATCATGGACTCTCCGCTGTGTCCTTTAAAATTCAACTTTACTGTGTAGGCTGATGCTCTTGCCAGCCCAAACAGTACCGCGATAAACCATTCCACTAATTCGGCCCAAATAAATGTACAGAATTGTGCAATGGCTGCCGAAATATCCAGTCTCTAAACTAAAATCCAACAGTTGATGAGCGAACTGGAGAAAGAACGACAGAGGAGAAGACACGCTGAAGAAGAAGTTTCGCCTAGGCCATGCTGGAACATCCTACACGCTGTAGGATGTTCTAGTTTGTTTTAGGCAAAACTACTTTTGTTGGAGAATATTTTAGGAATAACTAGTTCATCCTAACAGAATTTGTCCAAACTGGTTTGGTCTGCAGATGTTTTAGGAAAAACAAGTTCTTTTGATGAGGAATAGAACAAAATGGTTTTATTTTATAAAGCCATTGTAGAAAAACCCATATTACCCTGCAATATCTTCGCTAGGTTAAACTAGTTTTTGCTAAAATATCCGCAGGCTAAACCAGTTTGGACGAATTTTGTTAAGATGAAATAGTTATTCCTGAAACATTCTCCAACAAAACTGGTTTTTCCTAGAACAAACTAGAACATTCTACAGCTCTTAAGATGTTCTAGTTTGACATAGGAAATTCACGTCCATTCGGAATATAGGTTTGACCGGTAAAATGTACACAAAATGAGGTGGTCTCTGAACATAGCGTAGAACTAGGTGTCCTGTAGGACTTATATCAGAATCAACAACCTCTTGAAACACAGGTTGAAATTTAGTTGAGCTTCGTATCCCGGAAAGTCGAGGTGTGGTAAGCTCCTTAAGTGTCTCAATTCTGGCAACTCTTCGCATTTTTCAAACGGATTTTTAGTCAATTGTTTTCAACTCTTTGATATTGAAAGAACGACGTGAGCAACACGTTGTGTAATTGCAGTTTC
This sequence comes from Ferrisia virgata, assembly GCA_900060175.1. Classification (NCBI taxonomy): domain Eukaryota; kingdom Metazoa; phylum Arthropoda; class Insecta; order Hemiptera; family Pseudococcidae; genus Ferrisia; species Ferrisia virgata. Next base: position 5,192 of record FIZR01012478.1, read on the forward strand.
CTATTTCACAAGTATAGGATTCGATTGTTTCTGAGTTTATGGAATTACTTTATTACAGAGGCTTTAACTCTAAGCTGTTCCTGGAACCCTTTTGGGATAGCATTGCTGAATTAGCGATTTCATGTCAAAGAAATGTGAGGAGAGCTTTCTGTTTCAATAGAAATTTTTCGTGAAGAATTTGATGAATTGAATTGAAAATCTTTTAGGTCAAAATACTGGTCTGTCCTAGGACAAACTAGAATATCCTACGAACCTCAGAGTGTTCTAGTTTGATTTAGGTGAAACTGGCTTGTCCTAGAACAAAGCAGAGCATCCTACAGCTCTTAAGATGTTCCAGTTTGTCTTTGGACTAACTGGAATATCTTAAAGCTCTCAGGATGTTCTAGTTCGACCTAGGAAATCGTTTCGAATGGTTTTGAAACGTATAATCAACCCGAGAAACGTTTTTTTCAAAATTTCAAAAATTGTTTTCAAGTGACCTCTATGTAATGTACCATCAAATTAATTTAGTTTAGGTAAATCCGTGGTAAATTTTAAAACAGGGTAATGTATTCAAAATTCGAATTTTTGTTTATTAATTGCTTGTCTTGGACGTTCCGATCTTGTTCGATCTTGTAGTGGGAATTTTCTATCCTGATGAGCTCGTGGTTTATGAGTAAAACTCACAAATGTGGAAGTGTTTTTCAAGTTTGTTTTGTACAATGAAATAATAAATTACTATTTTGTGAAATTTTAAATTCACTTTGCACTTATTTGCATTAAAAATTGAATTTCATTTGTACATTTTTGATGAAGAGTGATAATTTATTAAAATTTCATAATTTTAGAAACATATCGAAACGTTTCCTCGAACCCTAATCTACCACTTGCTGGTTTCTGAAAAGAGAATAACAACCAGCTTGTTATAGATTTAGTGGAAGAATTCAGAGAGAGGCTAGTCCTGAGGGTGTTTTGAATAATCTAAATCATCGTAGTTTCAGCTACCGATAAAAGAAAATGCATGCGCTTGAGTGCATCCTATGTATATGACACTAGTTTATATTTATTCATGTGACTAAAATCCTTATCGGTGGCGTGACGGATCCTCTGAGCGAACGACCCCCTCTGGAGATCTTGCCTCGGCTGAGTCCAGCACCAACACAGCTCAATACGAGAGCTGGTCCTCCGGGAGATCCGGAAAATAAATAACATTCGGGTCTTCGTCGGAAGACGAAAAATTCAAATTTATTGAACTTCATCGACACATCAACCGAGATAAAAATCAGGGCGAGGAACTGGTCGAATGGTAACCAACTCTCTGGGTCATTATTTGGCGCTTTTATTGCCAAATAATTTCCCAAATAAGGTAGTATGTTTTTGGTTATTGTTTCCAATCTGATTGTCTGTCTAAATAGGTGATACTAATTTTTTTCCAAGTATCTGACCTATTTGCAGACTCTGGTCGTTACAGTGGGCTAAGCCATTCTTGTTTTACAGCAAGGTAGGGCAGTAGTTAGGCTAGGCAGTCAGTAGACTCAGTATTTGGCTGTACGATGATGTCTATCCGGAGTGTAGAGGACATTTTGGAGTAGGCCTGAGTCAGGAGTGCCCAAAACGGCCTCCTAACACTACAATGTCTTAGATCACGAAACAAATTTTCAACGCCTACTCTTCCTCCCTCCTCTTCCTCCCTCCTCCTCCCTTTAATTCTCTAGTATGTTTGTACAATGTAACGTAACATACTGAATTTTCCGCAGAATACTGAGGCATTGAACTTTTATCTCTTTTCAGCCCAACAAACCGAATCAATTTCTGTTTGTAGTTTCGCGTTTATGCTTTTTTTCTCTCGACTTTTGGTTATTATGTCATCGTTGCAATTCCACTTTAATTTATCACACCGTCTACGAGTACGAGTACACGGCGTAAGTAATTTTGATTTACGCCAAGAAAAAGCAGAATTCCTGGTAAGCGAACAAATCAAAAACTTTGCATCGTATCAGTTGATGCTATACAAGAGGTACCAAGTAATCCCTACCCTTATCTTATTTACCTCTCCGAGTACTTGTTTTGATATGCGAACGAACCCATGCAAACTACGTATTATTTTAAAAACAGCTAACGTAATAATTCACCTTTAACTCGGGCAAAACCCGTAGAGAGACTAGTAAAGTGAAGTATTTGCGTAGAAAACGAAGGCGAAAGATTTCAGCATTTTGCGCAATATCGCGAATGAATCTAATCCGCGGGGAAATTTCACGTAATGTAATGACAATTAGAAACCGCGAGACGAAAATTTATTCGGTTTATTGAAGCGAAATTTTAACGCGTCTTTAAATTCACATGAATACCACTGAATTCGGTTCCGTATTTTGTTTCTTTTCCGCATTTGTAGTTGTGCAGTAGGCATCAGGTAACTAACTTAATGAAAAATAGCCCTACGTTGATCTGTTTGTATATTACGTTATAAAGATCAGGTAATTACAGCTACGCAGCTTTTAAGGCGATGGCATGAGAAGGGAAAATATTGAAGCGAGTTGCAAGGTATTACAAGTTTATTGTGAAATTACTGCTGCCATCGAACTCGAAACAGCCATTCGATGATTAGCTACTAGAGTGAGCTGAATTCTGGTTTTTTTTTTGGGGGGGGGAGACCTACAAACGGTGGGGGAGGGTTTATAAAAGTTGCGAAATTATCTCAAAATGTTGTGGTGAAAATTACAGCCCCTTAAATCACTAAAAGTTCAAAAAATCGAATAAACTTTGTTTTTTCAATTATTTTTAAAATTGGATTTATTATAAATGTATTTTTCTTCAAGACGCCGTCTCTGACCGAAATTTAACCATCATCTTGGCTATTGCCTGTTTGTTTACAGTGTTTTGGAACAAATATTGATGGGAACATTTGAACCATCTTTTCAATTTTCCTTCGTCCTGCGCTTCTCTTGCCTTCTGAACTCAAAACGATCATTAGCGACAAGTTTTCATTATTATCCCTATTTTCAGTTTTTAAGCTGAATATCATATTGTCAATGAAAACCAGAGTATTGCAGTCTATCGAACTACGGCAGATGAGGAGGGGGGATATCAGCAAAACCCGTTTTGGGGGTCCTGGAAGACCATTACGACCATTTTTGCCATGCCAGATTATTTTTACATTTTTCTCTCGAAGACTAAAACCATTTACTCTGCTCGATTCTGGCCAAAATCGCTCCAATCCGGTCAATCGGCTCAGTTTGGCAATGAATTAGATATACTATATGAGTGGAGATGACCTTGAGTCAAAATTCAGTTATGCCCCAATTTGAAAGAGGGGGTGTTGAGGGGCCAAAAATGTAAAAATTGTTCTTCTTTCAAAGCCAATTGATAGAGAATCTAAAATTGTATAACTTATCCAAAAATCTGTCTCCTAGGTCAATTAGGAGGGAAAATATAAAAGATTCTCCCCTTTTTGATCTTGAAAAAGAGCTGTTTCACTTTTATTTCTCCACCAAATTGAGCTACGAAGTTGAAATTTGGCATGTACATTTATTATGGGTTCTAAATGTTCCTGAGGGGGGGGGGATGTCTCGATTTTCAGCCTCATGGCATTTCCTCGCAGCCCCAAAAATGTGTTTTTTTGGTCATTTTTGGTCATTTTTTTTTGTTTGTTCCTCACATAACACCCCTCCGAATTGACCTAGGAAGTTGAAATTTGGTACGTACATTTAGTAAGATTTCTACCTGTGCCTTTTGGGATTTTCAGCTTTTCAGTCCCGTTTCACCTCCTCATAGCCATTCACAATACAGTTTTTTGGTTGACTTTTCTTACTTTTTGAATTTATTCCTCGCACAACTCCCTTCCAAATTGCGCTAGTAAGTTAAACTTTGACCAGTAGATTTGCTAGGGTTCGTAGGTGTGCTTTTTGGTAGTCTAGACTTTTTGGTTCTATTATACTCTTTCTATCTTTAATTCACAAGATTATATTATTTTACGGAAATTATGTCACTTTTTGCGTTTTTTCCCATTTTTTTGAAGAACTATGATAGAATTTTTTTTTCGAGAAACGATCTCCTGAAATGGATGTAAGGTATTAATTTTAGATGAAATATTTCAATTTTATCCTCTGTAGACCGCGAATGTTTTTTTGTGTTATTTCAAGAATTTTTTCACATTATTAAACATTTTTTTTCCAATAAATTTCTTAGTATAGTAGGCCATTTACACCTGCCTTTGTCCATTTAAGATCTGTTTGTCCCCGCTTCTGCCCTTTTCAGGCGTTTTCAATTAATATTTCAGCATATAAAAATACGGTACAAATGGCTCAAAAAAAGAGAAAAAAAATTAAAAATTGTACTTTTGAGAGTGTAAAATACATGAAATGAACCTTTTAGGGTGATTTTTTTTTTTTTAAATAATAATGTTCTCAATTTTTAACAAATTTATTTTAATGTGTGTGAAAAAATAACTTTGCTAAAAGACCATGAAAAATTGCCTGTGTGAGATATAATTGAAATATTGCGCCTAATCGTCCGAAATTAATACCCTACATTTATTTCAGGAGGGCGTTTCTCGAAGAAAAAATTTGCTTCATAGTACTGCAAAAAATTTAAAAAAAAAACCTAAAAGGTGACATTTTCTCAAAGAACTCCTGAAAAGAGAGATAGTGATTGAAACTCGTCGCTGATGATCATTTCGGATTTAAAAAATTTCTTATTCGATTTTTCGAAAATTTTTGAAAATTTTCCAACTTTGAGTGTTTTTGCAGGTTTGAGAAATCGACCTTAGGGGCTAAAATTTTTTACCATATCTTTTAGAAGTCATTTCGCCACTATTGTGACCACGCTGTTTGCCGATTTCCAGAAAAATCAAAATTAGGCCCACCCTATTAGCTACTGGCCATAACTGCTGAATATATTTATACATCTTAACGTATTTATTGTGATATATGTAGAGCGGCGTTAAATTGGTCATTCGAATCACGAATCGTTCGAACGTTGCGAAGCGAGTTATCCAATCGAAAAAGAAGGCTTTTGTGTGCGTAAACGTATATTTATGCAATGAAAATCCGCGGCCGTAGCCTATTAACGGTGGAAATGTAATTACAGAGGTTTCGAATAACGAATCAAAACGCAAGAGAGGGGAAAAAAAGAAAGAAAAAAAAAAGGCTGAACATACTTACTGGAAAGTATAATAGTTAATCGAATTGTGTTTATGGTTGGAGAGACAAGGCGACCAAAAAGGAGGGCTATTTGTTAGGAAGCCGTTAAATTAACCAAATGAACTTGGCATCGTCACCTCTATACATTTCGATGGTGGTATTGTCCTTCGATTTTGCTCGTACGAGTATACTTATCGATTCGATAGATACGATATGTGTTGTATGTAGGTACTTGGAGTTCTTCTTTAACAGAGCCATATGGCTATAGTAATGTGTGTTTTGAAAATCATTGCGAAAAAAAAAAAAAAAAAAGTAGATGTACGAAGGTTACGAACTAGTCAAGTTGAAGGTGTGGTATACCTATGTAGAGGAAAAGAAACGTATTGGTGTTTGCAGGTTGACATTAAAGATGAAAAAAAAAAAAAAAAAAAAGGATACCTTGAAGGCTTTCAGATTTATCATTAGATGACCATTAGTGTTCGGTTGGCTTAGATGAGAAGAGTATTGCAACACAAAACACAACGCAAGAGAAAGAATGAGAAAAATCTAAACGTATTAATATTATAGAAACGCCCCTTGTCCACTTCACCAACAAATGCCAAAGGTAAGAAAAACTTTTGGCGAAGCGTAATAATTCACTGGTACATAATGATTAGCCCTTTATTATGTTTCGATTACCATTCATCCTTTTTGTTTTCGTTTTCTTTTTTCTCGTTGAAATAGTATTAGATTAGATGCAAGTAAGCTGTAAGTACACAGACTACTTACTTCCTACTCCTACGTACAATAAGTACTAAGTACATACTAGAAAAGGTCTCCATATCGTATCGTCTTGACTTTTTTTACCTATGTATACTTTTTTTTTTTTTTTACTCCAAACGATAAATTTCCTATAACAACCTTTTTTTCCCCCTTTTTTTACCTGGCTCTCGTCTCGTATTGTAATAACTTTTACATCGTCAACGTCGTCATCGCCGTAAATATGGTAACCATTTCTGCTGTCGATTTTAAACGTGAACGAGAAAACCTATACATGTAAGGTATAATACGTATACGAGTATGTACACTGCCTATCTATACATATTCTGCCTATGTGTAGGCATATACGAGGTATATACAAGCCGAGAAGCAGCGAATGCAAAATCCAATTCAACTAAGCCTCCAGTCTGTACGTAGATAGTTAGAAAAATTCCCATCATAAATGAACCCCGACCCGAGTTACAGAATCTTCGACGAAGGGATGAAGAAAAAAAAACGTACGTTATGTAAACATCGGAGGCTCAACAGAAAAAAAAAAGTAATCAAGATGCGAAGAGAAGAGTGAAGAAGAAAATAAAAACGATACTGGAGCTTTATTGCTATCTTCAACGTACTCGTATATGTGTGTAGGTCTAGCTAGGTACCTTATTATACCTTTTACATTGTCGTACACGTACCATAATCGTCAAGGTATCGGAATCGATCAAAATATCCGTCCGAAAATTTGACAAATTAATGGTAATTTAAAACCTCACCGTTGAGTGGATTTCATTTTTAGTGTTTCGTGTTTGTTTATATTTATGTGTATGCGAGAGTGTGTGTTGTTTCTTTCTTTTTTTTTTTTTTATTAGATACCTTTACCTACGTGTTCTTCTTCTTCACCTGTTTCGTTTATCGTTGACCTTTTATTTCGGTGAAATGGTATATGCAAAGGAGAAGGGTGTAAGATTGGGTATATGTGAATCGTATGTAAATGCATTGTGTATCTTGAAAACCATACATCCATCTAACTATGTACCTTATAATATCATACCTTTTTCTTTGGCCAAGTATTTTTATAGTACGGTGATCTTTCGAAGTCTTATGATGTGCAGATCCCCCCCCCCCTCATACCCACCCTAACATTTCACCTGTCACACCCTCATCGGTAGCGTAACTGCACTCGACTTCTGGGGCAAATTTTCTCATAACTCGAGAGTGAAAATTTGAAGGAATTTTAAGCATAAGGAGATCAAAAAATTAGCTTGTGCGTGTATTTTAAAGCACAGCAGCTGAATTTTATTGGTTTTTAGCCTGATTTTCTATGTCATATTGTCGACGAAAACCAGGCTATTACTGTCTATCGACCTACGGCGGATGAAGGAGGATATCAACTAAATCCGTTTTGGGATCCTGGAAGACCATTAAGACAAAAGATTTTTAGCCATGTCTCAGATATTGTATTTTTATTTTTTTATTTCTCCCCCCCCCCCGAACATTAAAATCATTTACTTCGCTCGATACCGATCAAAATCGATCCAATTCGGTCAATCGGCTCATGACCTTGGGTCAAAATTCAGTTTCGCCCCACATTTTCGATTATTTTATCAGTGTTTTTTCATATTTTTGTATATTTTTCACCTGTTTTTCAACATTTTCTCGTGACTTTTGATCAATTTTCTACATTTTTCACACATTTCTGTGAATTTTTTACGCTATTTCGATAATTCCTCAAGTTTTTTTCATATTTTAGGTCAATTTTCATGTATTTTTCAATTTGTTTTTTCATGTTAGGTTGTTTTTCTAAAGTTTTTATGAATTTTTTGCTTATTTTTTACCTAATTTTCAATTATTTTTATTGCTTTTTCTCATTCTTCTAGTTAATTTTCACTTTTTTTTTCAAAAATTTTTCGTGATTTTTGGTCAATTCTCTGCACTTTTTTATTCATTTTTGTTAATTTAACCAATTTTTGGCAATTTTTAACGATTTTTGGTCAGTTTTCATAAATTTTTCTATATCTTTTCGTGATTATTAATCAATTTTCCGCAGTTTGAATGAGTTTCAGTCTATTGTTAATCATTGTTCGATGATGTTTCTCATTTTTTAGCTCAGTTTTTACTTGTTTTTCAACATTTTTCGTCAAATTTTTACCCAATTTTCGATAATTTTCAACAATTTTTGGTCAAGTTTCACTCATTTATGTCAAATTTTTACTTAGTTTTCAATGATTTTGAACGATATTTTTGATATTTAATTCAGTTTTGTGCATTTTTCCACATTATTTAGTGATTTTTGAACAGTTTTCTTCAATTTTGACAGATTTTTCAAATTTCTTTTTAATTTTTCATCTGTTTTTGATGACTTTTTACGATTATTTCAACATCTCTTTGTATTTTATGGCCAGTTTTCCTCACATTTAACCAATTTTCAATGATTTTCAACGAGTTTCTTTTAATGTAGGTTATTTTTTACCCATTTTTGTTAAATTTTTATCTAATTTTTAATGGTGTTTAACGATTTTTTACATATCTTAGATCAATTTTTATCCGATTTTCAACATTTTTTTTGTAAATTTTGATTCATTTTATCAAATTATTACGAAATTTTCGTTTATTTTCAACGATTTTTTAAAATATTGTAGGTCTATTTTCATACATTTTTCAACTTTTTTTTTGAGATTTTTGATCCATTTTTTGCACTTTTTATCCCTTTTGTAAAAACTTTTCCCAATTTTCGATGATTTTTAACGATTTTTTCCATGATTCTGGTCAATTTTCACCCATTTTTTTTTTTTTGTAATTTTCGATCAAGTTTTAGCACTTCTTACCCAATTTTCAACATATTTTCGAAAATTTTGATCAGTTTTTTTCACTTTTTACCGATTTTTATTAAACTTTCACGAAGCTTCTGTTAATTTTCAACATTTTTTTTCACATTTTAGATCGATTTTTTGCATTTTTTACCCATATTTTTTGTCAATTTTCACTTATTTTTCAACATTTTTAACGATACGAGTTTTCGAAATATTTCCAGGGGTACTTTGAGCTGCTGAACATGAATCTGTTGTTACTTTTTTTGTGCAATTTTATCCAGAGGGAGCAAAGTGAGATTTTCAATTAAAAAAATTAGAAAAATTGTTACAAAAAAAAAAAAAAAAAAGAAATCAAACTGAAAATTGATCAAGTGGTGTATAAATAAGTAGTTTAAATTTTTTTACCAAAAACGACTATTTTATGAGCGAAAAACATGCTGAAAAAAATGGTTTTTCGAGTTTTTCAAAATGTTTGCCTATTTCTAAAATTAAGAAAAACATATCAGCGTCTATATTTCGAAGGAGTAAGTACGTAAAATAGAATTTTATTAGAATTTCCCTCCTAAAACTGATTGTAGAAAACTGAATTTGTAAGTTTTCAAAGACGTGTTAAATACACATCAGTACCCTTTTGGTATAGTCTAACACCCACGAAAATTTGGGTTGTAAATTGGCAAAAATAAAAATTCTGAATCCCAGAGTTTTAGCTTGTAATAAAGGTTAGTTGAGGGGTAAGGAGATCAAAATTTATGCTACAAGATTTTCAGATCATTAAAACCAAATTCCATCTGTTAATTTCAAATTTTAGCTCTGTGCAAATCCACCTTTCTCATCCTCTAATACTCTGTTTACTTACCCAGTATTTGCAAAAGGATTAATCGAGAATGTCTTCAACAAAGGATGGCAATTTTACTATTTTCGTTTAAAATTAAAAAAAAAAAACGTAAAATTATCTAAATGCAGGTATAATGATAAATTACCTGGTTATTGAACATTTTACGTTATTTTGGAAAAATTTTTGCCATACGTGTGGACCTAGTTATATATATATACGTAATGAGCTGAAAGTTGTCCACAAAAGGTAGAAACGAAGACGACGAGTAAAGCAAAAGAGGTGGGAAATTTTCGAAAATCAAGAGGAGCGATATAACGTCACGCATAAAGCAGTATTAACTGCACAAAAAATTACACATATATTTTCAGCTTTATTCTTCGAAATTTTTTTCTTCTCCCTTGTATTTCGCTTTCTCTCGTAATATTCTTTCTTACCCCTTTTTAAACCGGAAAGTCACGAAAATACCGTGAAAATTCGTTTAAAACCAATACCTAACCTAAATCAACGTTTTTTTTTTTTTTTACTCACAGTTACAGTGGTTCGAAATATTTTAAAAAATTTGACATCTTTCGCTCTTCTTAAATGTTACTGTACAACTCGTAAATTAAATACACATTTACCTACCTAAACAGTATGTATTTTTGATGATTATGATACCTACATAAAGATTCTTTGTGCGGGTACATTAAGTCGTCCGCGTAATCGAGTCGTTCGCGTTGGTCCTGGTATTATATACATTTGATATTCAAATATGTGGGGCGAATTATACGGTTTGATGATTTAAAAAGGGATATGTATATGTAGATGTAGATGTACATACCTTACCTACATAAATATAGGGGATATACCAAGAGTACGACTGGTACCTGCGAGATGAGATTTCGCTTGTAGAGTATTTTGTCGCTTTTGTAACGAGCTTAATGCTCGTGGCACGCGTCTTTTGAACTTTAGCTGGTACCTACACCTTCGTAGGTATGCGTATTTAAAAGTATACATCGTATCGGAATACGAACAGTATAAAAGAGGGTTATGTATACATATTACCGACAGTACGACAAGGATATCTGGCACGGTGCGACATCGGCGAGTAGCAGGGCTGGGTAAATAAAAGAGCTTATTCGTATAAAACTATTATCACATCGCGGTCTAGCTAGATAGGCATACAGATGCGATGGATGAGGATGGGAAGCGAGGTAATGATTTTCCATTTCGAATGTTAAATCCATTATAAGTTTTGTATTTGTCTTTTCGTTGGCTGATGCTAGGTACCATCTTGGTTGGTAGGTATCTGCGTGTGTACAGGTATAGCTTAGCTAGGTACTCGTATAAAGACTCGCGAGGCGAGAATTTCTTCATTTTAAGGTACAAAAATCGTCGCGTTGTCGCGAATCCGCACACCACAGCAGCAAAGGTCTCGAAGTATTCGTACGTAGTTGTAGGATGAGAAAAGGACGAGAAGCTAGAGAGGCGAAGAAGTAAACGTCATTCTAAAGGTTTACCTCATGGTATGGTGTGTATACATAGCAGATATATTGAGATACTCTATATGTATGTACCTTGCGTGTTGTGTATTTTACGCCACCGCCACTACTACCACCATCACCATCACCATCACCACGTACCGTACGTGTAGTGAGACAAAGAGTGCGTATACACGTGTGCGGAGGAAAGAGAGCTAATGTGAGGAAACGCATCGACGATACGCTCCGGATCTTAGACATGTCGTCGTTGCTTTTTGTTATATGCTTGATAGGTGTGTGTAGAAGCGCGGTAAAGAACAGCTTACGTTTTACGCTTCGGTTGAGATTACTTTTTGGCAAGTGAAAATACGAATAGATGAAAATCTCACGCCTTTAAATGAGCAAGAATGAGAGAATACCTAAGTAAGAGAAAGAAGGCCGCAGAGAAATTGGGTATATAGGTAGGTAGGTAGGTAGAGCTTGATAGCTAGCGATTCGAGTAAATAAGCAAGACCGCCGACGTATAAGATCAGCCAAGCAACCGCTGCATTGGAAAGCGTGGGAGGGAACGAGAGTATGAAAAACGATATTTTCTCACGAAAAAATGGATATAAATATCGTAAAGATAAATTTCGCCGAGAGAATATAAAGAATAAGCTATAAGCAAATATGTATACCTGGGCGATTAACGAGCAGGGTAACAAAATGCGAATTTTATAACAAACGGCGATAATTAATTTTTAATATTTCGGCCTAATTTTCGCAGCAGTTGAGCGCACGTCTACGTATATACCGCAAAAGCAAATACAGAGCGAGATACCTGTTACGCGTAGAGAGATTTTATGCCGATGATAGGAGTCGATTTATATTGTTAATTAAAAAATTAACCGAACCAAAGAAGAAAGGAAAGGAAAGGAAAGAAAGAAAGAACGTCTGGCAATGGAGAGAAGTAAAGCCGAAAATGGTTACACAGTTGAAGTAGCGAAAGGGGTTGGGTATATACGTAGATTGAAGAACGAGGAAATAATTTCTCTCTGCTCTGGTATTAAAGTGTTGGTTGAACGGATACGTAAACGTACCATACTATTCGGTATTGTATTGGAATTTACAGCCGCAGAACGTTTTCTGTGTAATATAATTCATACTCGTACTTGTAGAATGGTGTATTTTTCAGTGTTTTTTTTTACGACGGACTTTTAATCGAGCCGGCCTTATACGTAGGTGTTAAACGTATACAGGGTGTCCTATCTGGATATGGACCTCCTTCAAACAGTTACTATGCAACATATACTGCGTCTGGGTATGTATGTTTGACTGAATTCCAGATTCAAGGGGCTGAAATATACTGGTATAAAAGATTGTTGGCCTGATTTTCTCTGTCATGTTATGTATGAAAATCAGGCAGCTATAGTTTATCAAACTACGGCTGATGAGGGGGAAAGGATATGAAAAAAAAAAACCGTTTTGTGGTCCTAGAAAACCATTATGATCATTTTTGTTTTTCCTAGAAGTCTAAGATCATTTACGCTGCTCAATACTGACCAAAACCACTTCAATTTGGTCAATAGGCTCAGTTTGGCAGCGGATCAGATATGCATGAGTAGAGATGACCTTGAATTAAAATTCAATCATACTTAAATTGAGGGAAGGGGGTGTTTAGGGGCCAAAATTGCAAAAATGGTTTCTTTCTGAGACAGTTGATAGATAATGTAAGGTTGTATAACAGATTCAAAATTCAGCCATTCAAGTCAGGGGGTATGAGATAGCCTTACATAATTAACCGGAAATTACTTGGTATTATATTAGTAATTAATTGGTAATATACTGATAATTACCTGGTAATTACTTGGTAATGTACTAGTAATTACATGGTAATATGCTGGTAATTGTTTACTGATTTACTGTCATGTACTATGTAATTTACCGGTAATGACTTGGTAATATACTGGTAATTACGTAGTAATTTACAGGAAACGACTTGGTAATTTACTGGTAATTACTTTGCAGTTTACGGGCAATCACTGTAACATACTAGTAATCACTTGGTAATATACTGGTAATAACTCGGTAATTTACTGGTAATGACTTGGTAATTTACTGGTAATAACTCGGTAATTTTCTGACAATTACTTGGTAATCTGTTGGTAATTACTTGTTAATGTACCGGTAATTACTTGACAATTTACTAGTAATTACTTGTTAATGCACTGGTAATTACTTGTTAATGTACTCGTGTAATTACTCAGAAATATACTGGTAATTACTCGACAATTTACTAGTAATTACTTGGTAATGCACTGGTAATTACTTGTTAATGTACTGGTAATTACTAGGTGATATACTGGTAATTACTTTGTAATTTACTGGTAATTACTCGGTAATTTACCTATGGTTGATTTTTAACAATTATGCAGTTAAAGTGTACTACACAAACACATGTACATAATGTAGGAAGTAGTGTGAGATTACGATTGTTGGTTTATGGCTCAAAGATCAGACCACGAATGATCTGAATCGTTATGTGATGCTGTACGATATTTTCTCTAATTTCTGATTTCTATTCTGAAAATCTTTAAAAACCGTAGAAAAAAAACGCAGGAAAAAACCTCAAAAATTTTTCACACCTGTCAAAAAACATTAGATTTAAGGATAAATTCATAGATCTGGCAGTACTGTTGAAAGAGGGGCTGTATAGAGACAGGACACCCTGTACATATACGCTATGGTTTGGCTACAATACGAATGCGTGAGACTTGTAAAATACAACATCATCGGCCTTCGCAGTCGGCTGCGAAAATGTTCGTATAAGTGGTAAAATGTCGTAAGGTCGTGTGAAAGAGAGCACTTTTAATATGCGTAATTTATTTGACGCGGTTATTTCGCCTGCAGAGGCAATGAGCTACGACGACGTGTACATATGCATAGGGTGCTTATTTCCGCACATGCCGCAAATTTATATTTTAATTAAAAACAAAAATAAAAAAAGTAACCCGAAAAATGTGCCGAAAGCTGGTCCGAATGTATAATTGGCGATGAGGGATTTCTCTGTGTCTGTGTTGCAGCGTCTGAGGGCGTGAAAAAAAATTCCACCGTCAAGATTGCCCACTCGAATCGTATACGTGTGTACGAATTTAAAATTCATTCTTTGTCTCGGTTATCCTGATACGTAAAGCCTATTCGTTCTCGCTTTTTCGTAGCTAGGGGATGTTACAGAGCGAGGAAGCAGGTGGTAATGTTTTTCAGGGGGTAGAAAAAAATTCATTTTTGATGCCTGCTCGGGCATCGATAGTGAATTTTTATGTAGAAATTCTGCCTAACAAATTGAGAAAATTGACTAACCCTTTTTTTTTTTCAAGCTCCAGCTTTTCAACGGTTTTGCTTCGTTCCACTGATAAATCATGACATGGTGTTTGAATGAATAGTACGTAAATGATCTTATTAATTTTCATCTTAAGGAATCAAGAACGAATGAGGAACCAATTTCAAAATTTATGACAATAAAGTCGTCAAAATTTGAATACTGCTGAATTCACAATAATATTGCTATGCGAGGAATCGGTTTTTTTCAATATTAAAAACGAAGGGTAATCTTCGTATCTTTTCTCCCAACCGATGTAGGAGATCCATTTTCGAATATGCTATGTACTGGTACTGGGGTGAGCTGATTTTTTTTTTTGGAAATCTACAAATGGTGGGATTACAATAGTCGTGAAATGATCTTAAAATAGTGTGCTGAAAATTTTAACTTCCCTATTTAATTTTTTAAAATTGCTAAAGCGACTCAAAGTTTGCTAATTTTCAAAAAGTTTCAAAAAAATAAAAAAAAGTAGTTGAAAATTTTTTTCCTAAACTGGAACCATTGCTCATATTTGTATCCAAAATTATTGTTGTTGAAAAATGTTATCCATCTCCTCTTTTCTCAAGAGGTTCTGAATCGCTCTCCTGAAATGAAAGGAGATCGATTTTACATGATTCAATGCAATGTCCCGTGACCAAGAGCACTCAAAAATTATAATTTCTTACATCTTTTAAAAATAAATTGGTTAAAAATTTAAGAATCGCTTTTCTGCAAAAAAAATTTTTCCTAGGGAACTTATTTCATCTATTTTTATACCCTCAAAAATAAGTTAACATTTTTTTCTTTTCAGCCTGATTTTCCATGTCTTATTGTTAATGAAAATCAGGCTATTACAGGCTATTGGCCTAAAGCGGTAGGGGAGAAGATGGGAATAACAAAATTCGTTTTGGGGATCCTTGAAGACCATTACGACCATTTTTGGTCATATCAGATACTTTTTTTCATTATTTTTATCCCCCCTCCCTCACACCATCCTAAAAATCATTTTCTTATCTCGATATCAACCAAAGTCGATCAAATTTGGGAAGTAAGCTTCAATTGGAAGTGAATTTGATATTCTGAAGCGGGGATGATCTGAGGTCAAAATTCAGTAGTGTCCAAATTTAGGGGAGGGGGTGTTGAGAGGTTAAAATCGAAAAAATTGTTCCTTTTTGAATCAATCGATAGGCAACTCAAAGTTGTGTAATTTATCCAAAAATCAATTTCCTAGGTCAATTAGGAGGGAAGATAGAAGAGGGTTCCCTTTTTCGTCCTTGAAAATAAGCTTTTCCGCACCTATCTCCACTCCAAATCAAGTTAGGAAGTTGAAATTTGGTATGTACACTTAGCAGAGGCCATAAATGTGCCTTTTGGAGGTTTCAACTTTTCATACCAATTGTGTCCCCCCCCCCACAGCCCTGAAATGTGGCGGGGAGTTCATGTTTTGATCTTTTTCCTCACCTAACTCCCCTTCGAATTAAGCTAGAAAGTTGAAAGTTGGTTTGTACATTTAGTAGGGGTTTTAGGTGTGCCTGGGGAGGGGAAGGTGACTTTCCGGTCTCAATGCAATCCTTCGCAGCCTTGAAGATCAGGAAGTTGAAATTTGGTATATAGATATAGTATACGTCCTAGATGCATTTTTTAGAGGTTTCGACCAATCAGACTCATTCCACCCCCGCCCCCCCGCCCCGCAACCACAAAAAGCTAGTTTTTTTATTGGTTTTGCTTATTTTTTGAGTTTGTTCCTCCCACATCTCTTTCCAAATTGGGCTAGGAAGTTTAGTATTTAGGTTTAGTGTAGGTCCTAGATTTGCCATTTGGGTGTGTCGACTTTTAAGCTCCATTGCACCCCCTTCCTACTATCCTTACCTTCGAAAGCCTTTCCAGTGATGCGGAAAAAATTCTTGAAAAAAATTTTTTAATCTCCCCCCCCCCCCCCCTCCCTAAAAAAAATTTTTTAACCCCCCCCCCCCCCCGAATAATCATCCACGGGAGGTAAAATTGAAATATTGTCCGTGATCATGTAATTGACGTTTCACATATAGTTCAAGAGGGTCTTTCTCAACAAAAAAAAGTCCTTCGTAGCTATTTAGAAAATCGTGAAAAACGCAAGAAGTGTATTTTTTCAAAAACCCTGGGAACATCGATAATTTTGGATATAAATATACGTGTAATCGTAATATTATTTTTAAAAAAAAATTCCAAAAAAAATCCCCCTCCAGACCCAGCATTGTTGATGTAGAATAGATTCTGTGTACTAAAAGAGCAGGCATGGTCGACCATAGAAATATGTTTGTAATGTGCGTCTGCTTTTTGGAGGTTTCAATTTTTCAACTTCATTGCACCGCTGTCCAGCTCTGAAAATGAACTTTTTTCTGTATAGTTAAATTCGTTTTTCGCTGTTTTTCAGGTTTGTCTTACCCATATACCCCTCTCCTCTTTTTTAATTGAGAAACCAGGTTGGTATTTGTAATGTTAATTTAGACTTAAGAGTCCTTATACGATATTTAGCCGGACACGAATATGAAATGGAGGAGTTGGACACTCGTGCTCATCTCGCCTAGGAAGAAAAATTTCAAAATACCAATGATTCATTCATTTTATTTTTTTTTTTCAATTCTAATCGAACAGTCAGTAACGAGTACAAAAGATGACGAATAAACGGTTTGAAAAGTTTTTAATACACTTTTAAACAGTCGTACGAGAATTTTCATCATTTACATGCATACGCGTAATAAACAAAATACACGTATATTTCCGTTTCGAATTCATACAGAGTTGGATTACACGTTGGGATGAGAAAGGTGGAAATATTTAAGTAGGTATATATCCTCAAGTAAATGTACAGGTAGAGAGAGGTACCTCTAGCTAGCTATTTTACACAAAGTAAACTATATACGAACAGATTATAAACGGCCGTGTTAAGGAAACGTGGTCGCGTTTTAAATGTACAACACGTCCATTTTTAGTTATATGGGCGGCATAGAAGAAAGCTCATCGCGGAATTCATATCCGACTTGAAAGTTTTTACCTTTAAGAAGTGTGAATATTTTCTCGGACGTGCTTTTGTTGGAAGTTCTCGCACTAGACGATAGATGAGACGAGACGAGGCGAGACGAGGCGAAATGTTCACACATACTATAACAATATTGTATGTTGTATAGAATGGGTTAGTTGGTCGGACGGATAGATAGATAGATAGGTAGGTAGAAAAAAGGCAAGTAAAGGTGTACGCAATCAAGACACAAAATTGAATGACTTGTGCTCGAGTCTATGTACCTTCTTAGCTAATGTTGCCGAGAAACGAATTCTGGCGCGGAAATGAAACAGCGAAAGATGAGAAGAACGCTGTGGAAACAAAAACGAAACACGTTAACCGTGTGCTTAGAAATATACTCTTACTGCCTCTACAACTACTACATACGCAAGTAAGTAGTACCCTCCTGTAGCTTCGGAATTATTGTGTAGAAATGATGAACGCAGAGAGATACAATGATCGGAAAATATGTTTGGTTTTTTTTTTGTGTGTGTATTCGCATTTTGGCGTTAACTCGCTCTCGGTTGAGGGTAGGTGTTGTGATTGTGTGTTCGAGTTTAATTTACTAGATGTATCGAAAGAGAAAGAAAGAGTGGGTGAGAGAGAGTACTATGTGTACATAGTGGTTGCTACGTAAGGGGTAGGTATGTTTAGTACGAGGCTGAAAGTTTTTCCTTTTCGTGAATGAACTATGCGGTAAATGCATTTCGATACGAAGATTGTGGTGTGTATAGCTTTAGAATTACGATATGAATGCGTTCGTTTTACTTGTAGAGTGCTTCTGCAAAGTACAAGTAGAGGAAGAAGAGAAAAAAAAAAGTAAGCCAAGAAAGGGTCCTGGCAAACCGAGAGGAAATATCGGGGTCAGAATGAAACCTACGTACTACATACCGCAAAGATACGAGATGAAGAATAGGAGGAAAAAAAAAAACCCCACGATACTTTGACGAGTCTGTAAAAGAGAGGAAGATGGTTGGGGCAGAAAAATCTTCGATATGAACGAAATTGTTGACTGGCGCGATTTGACGAAGTGTCGATTTTGTGCTCGCGATGCGTGGTCTGCATGTTAACAACTTCTTCGTTTTTTGATGCTGCTGTACGAATAGGTACCTATCTACCTACCTACCTACCTATCTATCTATATATACCATGTTCTCGAACGTAATTTTTTCCTCTTTTTTTTTCCGCCGTCAAGTACCTACTCGAGAAGGAGATGGAAATATTTTGTTTATATTTTTATTTTGCTCATGGTAACGCGTTCGCGCATCGTTTGGTTTTATTTGTCGTATTTATTTTGTCGTAATAGGTGCCTTATTTTAGTATCACCGAAGAGGGCACAAGCACCGAGGGATGATGCTACGTGTAAGAATTTAACGTTTTTTCTCTGGCGCTGTAGATGCTGTCAATTTGATAAAGAGTGAAAAGGGAGTTAATCGATGTGATGTTGGGAATACAGACGCGGAATTATTACATTGTGCCGAGTTGCAATTGTCGCGTCGTGTTTATTTTCAATGTATATATATATTTTTTTTTTTTTGATTAAAACGAAAAATTGGCATATAACGCGAATGGTAGGAATGCCCTATTTTTTTTTCTCGAGTTCAACTCAATAAGTATAAAATTTGAAACTTTTCGTATCATCATTTATGGATCGTTTCAAAAAATATGATTCGTTTTAAATTCATGTACGAATATGTATAGCGAAATATTTAACCAAGGCTGTTGGGGAAGGAGGGAGGATAATGAACAGACTTATTTTTTCGAATGAACAACCAAATTTATAATTTTTGGTAATTTTTTTCACCAATATTTAAAAAAATGAATTAATAAATTGGAATAGCCAGCAATGTTTGCTGTGACCGGGGGGGGGGGTCACTTAAATTTTTTCCCGGTTACATGAGCGAAGTGAATAATATAGATAGATTTGAAATGTGCGTATGCCCAAACGAAGCAAGGGTGAAATTTTGAAAAAAAAATAGGATTTTTTAACTATAAAAAAGAGCACATTTCGAGGTTTTATGAAGAAAAAGAAAGATTTTTAGTTTTCCCAAGTTTTTCGAGTTGAGTGACCACGTTTGTTTTCTAGAAAACAAACAGGGGATTTATTGGGATTTGTTTCCTAAAGTATCAATGAAAAATATAGCCTGAGCTAAGCAAAAGAAAAAGTTTTAGAAAACCTGAAAAGAAAGCTCGAAAAATTGTATTTGAACGCATCTTCCCAATATTCTAGAAAATTTACCAAATTCCAAATTTTCAATTTTTTCGAATAACTCGCAGCTTTTTCACTGGAAGGGGCGGGGGGAGAAGTGGAGGGGCTGACTCACCCTCAATACTCCCATTCGCTACGGCGCTGTTGATAACTTATTGTAAAATTTGGTACATAATTTATATTTAGAAATTATTAAGTGTCTTTTAACGGCCGAAAGTACTCTTCGTTTCGTTTTTTTTTCACGATTTGTAGGAAAATTACTCTTTTGAAGTACAAATTTTAACTTATTGGATGCCATGGAGGGCTGCTAGGACTTCTCAAAAATGGAATTCTTAGTTTCGACAAAATATGGGTTCTCAAGTTTTTCAAAAAACCAAAAAAAAAAAACAATAGTATGAAAAAGGTGGGACTTTTTGTGTTGAAAATCCAAGCTGGAAGAATTTTTTAGAATGGTTTGGGCGAATTTCAATCATGCAATTACAAATCCAATTTCAACACGGGTGGAGTTTAGTGATTTGATTGGGGGGTAAGGGGGTAGACTGAGCCCCAAGCTAGATAAATCAAAAAACGGGATGAATATCGATGTTTGAGCTAGTTGGCACTTTTTTATTCCGGAGGGTATGGTGGTCCGAAGCTTGATATTATTTTTAAATGTTAATGTATGAATGGCCTAGCAATAGGCTAAGAATTACCAAGAATTTATATTTTTTCAAAGGCCCAATTTTTTCCCTATGTTATGCGACTTTACAAATTGTTATTTCTGGGAAAGAAACAACGTTTGACCACAGTGTAAATCTTTAAACTCAGGGTTCTCACCGGGTATAAAAAGACAAAAAAACCTGGTGGCGTAGCCAGGAGTTACTCGAAGGAGAGGGTTTCAACTTTTTTGTGTATTATTTCTTGGGCCTGATTTTATAAAAATGAATTAAATGGTATGTCCAAACGAAGCGAGGGCGAAGTTTTGAAAAAATAAGACTTTTAACGATTACCCTTGGCTACGCCTCTGAAAAGCTCAAGTATTTTACTCGTGTCGACAAAAAAAAAAAAAAAAAAAAAATTTGCACAAAGCTCTTGAAAATTTTTCATGTTTGCTCGAGAACTTGAAAGTTGAATGCTCCATTTTTACAAACGAAAAGATATTAAAATTAACAATGAGGAAAAAAAAACAGTAATTTTCAAGTCTTTGCTCGGAACTTTTTTTTTTTCAGTTCTGGCCTTGTTTGGAAAACACTTTTTTTAAAAAAATTAATCGTTATTGGGAAAAATCCCTGAAAAAATTACAAAAAAAGCATGAATCTTCATCTTTGAATTTTGGTGGGAATTAGAAATGTTGTAAATTTTCCACAAGCAGAAGTTATTCGAAGGAATTTTTTTTAGAAATTCAAAATAACATAATTATTTGGGGTTGAAAATCTCGAGTCAAAACATTTTTCCTCAGGCAAGTACTTGTAGCAGAGAAAATTTTTCAATATTTTACAGTAGTTAGCGTCAAAATCCTTTTCAAAGTGAATCTGGAGTATATTCACTTTGGAAAAAAATTAGTATGTACACTATTTAAACTAAGTATAAAAAAAGTATTGATCAATCAGATTTTGTCGTTTCCAAAAGATTCGCTCGAGTCAATTTAGACAAAAAATTGGACGGTAGGTGTAATGTCAATGCTGAACAAAATCATTTTAATTTTTTCTAACTTCAAATCTTCTTCCCAGTCGGTAATTATTTTAATCTTCAAAATTGAAACGAATGAATTTGCACAAAATGAAAGTTTGTCGATACCTTAAAAATAAGGTGTACGCTAATTTGTTTCCAAAATTAACACTATGTCTGCATAGGTCTGGAAAACAAATATTTCAGTTTTGGGAGTTTTTTTTTCGTTCCTATAAATGAAAAAATATCTGAAAATTTTACCATCCGTAGGTTTCAAGTACCTACTTCGAAAGT
>FIZR01012479.1:0-13234 GCA_900060175.1 Ferrisia virgata
GAGGACGTTCCTATTAAAATTAAGAGCTCATACGTGGAGAGAATTTTTTTGAGGTGTCTACCAACCAGTTTTTCAGGGTACCAAGTGAAAAAAAAAATAATCGTTTTTTTTGACCCACCCTAATACTTATATGTAGCATATAATAGCGTGTACTGAACCGTATAGCTGTAGCGGTAACGATGAGAGAGAACAAGTGTGAAAAAAAAAAAATTTGATGATTATAATATGGAGGGTATTTAAGCGATGAAATTATGTAAAGGAGTAATTGCACGTAGTTGTATATAACCTTGAAGATCGCGATACGGGAACTCATCGATAATCATCCATATTACGAATATTTTCGATCTATATTCGGATAATGCTATTTGTAAATTATTCGAGTACAAGTATATACCTAGGTATGTAGGTAGGCAGTGAGACATCGTTGCGCTAAATTGTTTTGCAAATGTGTAAGATAATGAAACGTGCTGCCGAAACATTGACTTCTGCTGGGCTCCCTAGGAAGTTACCTTTCATTCTTTCGTTATTTCAATCGTCTCAAACAATATGAAGTAACTCGACGTATTTGTGACATGACCCAGGATTACAGATGATTCGACGAGTCGCGTTTACAAGATGAAATGAAATTGGCAGAGGTTAATAGTTTTTTTTTCTCCCTTTGATTATGTACAATATTAATTGATTGACGGTTGAAGACAATTTTTAATGAAGTGATTTCAAGAAGAATGTGTATAGAACAAATTTTATTGGTACATCTTTAGATCTAATGATTGATGAACCAACATCGTGCTTACTAGGACAATAATGTATGTATTTTGCATTTTTTGCCTCTTTCGAGTCTACCGTACGAAACGGAAACATTTTATTTTTTCGAATTAAAAATTTCTTCAAAGTTTGTATGAATTTCAAACTTTAGTTTCTTGGATTGTTTGGAAAAAAAATCGTATAAGCCAGACTAAGAAATTTGCACGTGTTTTTGGCATTCCTTCTATATATAAATTTGATAACGAATATAAACTCGAGAAATGTATTACGTAATGTTATGTAGCGGACAGTCCTAACAGTTTTTCATACTGCTCACATCTTGTTAACATTGTAAACGTATATGTTGGTCACTGTTCTACCGGGTTGGGTCAATGTTTTGAGATCGAAAGAAAGTGTGTCTCGTGATGTGGGCAGATGATGATGATGATGTGAAAGATCATTTCTCGATTTGTGGTTTCGATTACATTTTTTATCAATTATCAACAGAATATACGATCTTTTTACACGGTTACTCTTACTATGTTATTATTTAATTTTTTTTTGTAAAAGGAAAAATGAAATGAAAGTTCGCGATGCTTTTTTTTTAGTGTTGAAGTTGTGTATATGAAATCGCATAAAACAAAACAGATAATACGTTGTATCGCGAGGAGATTTTTTTCAATAAAATAATCTGGAAGTGATTTGGATGCAGAGTCGAGACCCCTTAGAAGCACATTCTGAGCTTTCACGTAATGTACTTACGTACTAAATTCTAGCCATCCTAGGTCAATAGCCTTTCTCGAAGAAGAGCTGTTTTTTGACTTGATTTTCTATGTCATATTTGTCCTGTAAGCTTCGATTGGTGGTAGATTCGATTTATTTAAATGGCTGGGAATGACCTTGAGGCAGAATTCAGTTATACCCAAATTGGGAGGAGAGGGAGGGGGCTAAGGAGTAAAAATAATAAAATTTGTTCGTTTTAAAGCCAGTCAAAGGAGAATCAAAAGTTTTGTAAAGTATCCAAAAATCAGTCATTTAGGTGAATGAAAAAAAAAAAAAAGGTTGATTCCTCCCATAACTCCGCCCTAAATTAAGCTAAAGAGCTGAAATTGGGCATGTGTACCGTAGATGTGACTTTTAGGAGTAGTCACATCATTTCAGCACCGTTGCACTTCCTTACAGCATCAAAAATGTGGATTTTATGAGAATCAGGCCGAAGAAGCAACATATTGCGATGCGCTTTTTAGTTCGACATGGCTGTTACGGTCAATCGACCTACAGCGGGTGAGGGGAAGTATCAGCAAAATCCGTTTTGAGATCGACTATTTTATTCGGACATGTCAGATATTTGTTTTTTTGTTTTTTTTTTTTTTTTGCTTAGCTCGATGCCAACCGAAATCGATAAAATTTGAAAAATAGACTTAGATTGGAGGCGAATTTAATATTATAGAGTGAGGTTGACCTCGAGTCAATGGGCGAGGCGATGCTGAAAGACTAAATTCGCAAAACTTATTGCTTTTTGAGTCAATCGGTGTAGAATCTAAAGTTATGTAACGTACCAGAAAATCAGCCTCCTGGGTGAATTAGGAAGGGAGATATGGAAATTTTTCCCCTATTTGACCTTGAAAAAGGGCCGTTCCTTCGCTATCTCACCCTCTGAATTGAGCTAGGAAGTTTACATTTGGTATGTACATTTAGTAGGGGTCTCGTAGGGGTCTCAGATGTCTCTATGGGGGGGGGGTCCAGACTTTCAGCCTTATTTCACTCCCTCACAGTTCCAGTAGTGTAGTTTTTTAATCGATTTTTCTCATTGTTCAGGTTTGCTCCTCGCCTAACTCCCCCTCAAATTAGGCTAGGAAGTTGAAATTTGATGTAGATTTAGTATGGATCCTGAATGTGCCTTTTTGTGGTGTCGACTTTTAAGTACCATTGTGCGCCCCCTCCCCCTCCTCAACCCTCGCCAGTGATTAGGAAAAGGCGATGCTTTTTATCAAATCACATGATTATGATAATTTACGAAAAACAGGCTGAGAAAGCATCGCAAAATTTTGGTTTAGGAACAATTGAGTGAGAACTGCTGAATGTTGCTGATTCCCTCCCATAAGAAAAGAGATGCAAGATTATGCTCTAATTATTGAACAATTGCTCTAATTCCACACAGTAGCAAAGTTATGTTACGAATGCTAAAGAATCAGATCAAGGGGTATCTACACGGGCAAATTCCGCCTCGAACAAGCCGGGTTCATGCCAGGAAGAGGCACAATGAAACAGATAATGAATTTCCGGCAAATCATCGAAAAGTGCAGGGAGTTCAACATAGATTACGCTAAAGTCTTTGACTACGTGAATTGGAAGAAGCTCTTCAAAGTTCTAAGAGAAATGGGAGTCCCTGCTCATATAGTAGATTTGTTGGAGTCCCTGTATGAGTTTAGTTCTATGGAGGTGAAAGTTGATGGTGAAGAATCTGAAGCTTTTCAAGCAGAGTGGGGAGTACGTCAAGAATGCATATTGTCCCCGCAGTTATTCAACATCTATGGTGAGCATATAATTCGCGAGGCTTTTGAACATTGGACTAATGGTATCTCTATTGGAGGAAGAAGAATCGGTAATCTACGATATGCAGATGATACCACCTTGATTGCTGCGTATGAAGAAGAAAGGGCGGAGCTCGTCAACCTGGTGAAGATAGTCAGCGAAAAACTTGGACTTCGTATTAATGCATTGAAAACGTGGTAGATCAGGCCAAGTGTCTTCCAGTTTCTACAGCTCTGAGTGAATACGAAAAGATCAACGGTTTTGTATAATTAGGCTCAATTATCAAAACAGATGGAGGCTCGTCGGCATAAATACGGCACCGAATCGCTCTGACCAGACTGCGTAATGTCACATGTAATAACAAAATCTCCACAAAGACAAGGAATAAACTTATAAAAGCACTTGTTTTCTCTGTTTTCCTATGTGGCGCGGAAACATGGACATTAAAGGCGAATGATAAAAAAAGAATCGACGCCTTTGAGATGTGGGTCTGGCGAAGGATGCTGAGGATATACCCTGGACAGCGCGACAAATCAACATTTCAATCGTCAAAGAAATACAGGAGCTAGTCAGGTTAAGTATTTTATGCGAGAGACGCATTCTAGGTTATTTCGGTCATTGTGACCAGGAGTGAAGTCGGAAATCTGGAAAAACACATTCTCCTTGGTAAGGCCGCTGGAAAAAGAGGGAGAGGAAGATCTCCGACCAGGTGGTCTGGCGTCATTAAAGTGCGAATGGGCTCTGTAGTAAGAGCTGCTTCCCAGGCACAGGATCGTGATAGATGGTGCGCTCTTTTAGATACAATACGGTCGTAAGCGACGGAGACCTACCGATGATGATGATGATGATGATTTTTTAGGTTTGAATTTATAAAAATGAATAAAATGGTATGCCGGAGTGAAGCAAGGGCGAAATTTTGAAAAAATCTACTTTTTCTAACATCAAATAGTACGTTTCCAGAAGTTCTTAGAAAAGAAATTAGCACAATTGTAAAAATTTCCAAATTTTTATACCGTTAAGGAGAAGTGGTCAGTAAATCCCAGGGGACCCCCTCCCTCTGGCTTTGAATTTGAAGTGCTTGGGCGAAGTATTTTTTTCACTCTTACAAAAGAAACACTCGAATTAAGAACAAATTAATTTATTTATTAACGTTTATCTGAAACCATCCACGAGCATAATTTTTCTCAGTCTTTCAGGGTTTTCATTACGTAGCGATAAGTGAGCCAAATTAATCGATTTAGAGCGGAGGGTAAAAATGAAAAAAATTTGTGTGCAAAATATTTTTTTCTGCATATTCGGGAGGAGTTTAGTCGATCAGATTGTAACCGTTTAAATTTTCGTCAAAAAATTAGCATAATAAATTATATCATTGCTATGCCGAGTGCATTGACCCATAATGTCAACAAACCCGACCAAACGTAAACGTAATCGAATACTAGATTTACTTTTGACATGATAGTTCTATTTTTAGAAAATGACTAGTTTGTTAATAAATCGGAATAGAATGTGTAAAATGCTGCAAAATTTCATCTTCTATTGGCAAATGACGTTAAAGAAAGGTTGTTGGTCACATGCGAGCAGGCAGGTAAAAAAATTATACATACGTCATGTTCAACAACCTGTATCCGGATGTAACAGAGCCGTTGCGACGTTTGACGAAAGTGAAGTTAGTTTTGAAGAGCGCAAGGAATGTCCCCTTCAAGTAAAAGCGTCACATAGACAACGAATTAGGTATGCGTCAGCGAAAATTCGCAGCATCTATTAACTACTCGTAGTTGGAAAAAGTTCGCTTGGAAAAATTAAATTAGTCCAAAGTTCCGGTATAAATTGTATACGTATTTGGTAAACCAGTTTAGGCGAAATTAACATTTTAGTAAGACGGTGGCGCCGACGATCAAATATTTTTAAAGGGGGAAAAAAAAAAGATGACGCCCTTGGCAATGAATGCAAAATCCACCAACATTTTACGTGTTCTGTAGGTAAAAGTATGTGACTAAATCTACATAAGTGTATATGCAGAACGGGAAACATACCGCCTTGAACTCGCGTCGACGTCGACGACGACGACTACGACGACTACGACGACGGCGAAGACGATGAATGTTTATGAAATCTGGTTTGCCATACTACATAGTACATACTTACATATACATACATAATTATATTAAATTAAATATGTATATGTATAATATACGTAGCTATACTTACCCATCGCGTCGCTGTTTGCTAGAGAGAAGAAGTGTGTTGAGAAATCCGTTATTCTGAGGTGAAAAAAATTCGTTTACGTTTTTGACTATTTAGTCGAGGATAAATTTAGAATTTAACCGCAACTAGACGCGACAAATATAAAAATAAAAATTTCGTTTACGTGATCGATGATGATGTTACAGTGTAAAGGATGAGTAATCGTTTCTCAGTACTGTGTACCTAACCTACCTGGTAATACGTATTATGTGCTTACATTCGTATACAGGTACATATAGTACATACATTAGGTGTGCAGAAGATTAATCGCATTACCCATGTACGTATAATTTTTGCGAATAAGCTGCTAAATTTTTCCATTTTGTAATTACCCAGCTAATGAACCCGGGGCTTAGGTACCTATTGGAATTATTATAAATTGTAATATCTTTAACCAACGTTTAACTAGTTTGTGCGTAAGGAAATGATTTTTTTTCAAATGGTCTCTATTTTCACGGAGACTTATTTTTTGTGCACTTTGTGCGATAATTAAGCCAAGTTAAGTAGATAAATCAACTTTTCGATTGCTTCCTGCTTATAGGTTGTAAGCGCATTAAAGAGCCGCGGCGACGCAATGCGACGAGTGAAATGGTACGCTTACTTGCACTTTTTCCTTAACTTTTTGGTGCAATAGATGGAGTGACCTATCGTATCGGTTAAGTAAGCTAATCGATTGTTATTATCTTTGCGGTATGTTTCGTAATTCGTCTGCGATGTGACTTCAGTTAGCTACGTATATGATGAAAATAAACCAGTATTGGGTCTATGTTTTAAATATTAATCTGGCTACGATGAGATTTTTTGCGAGTAAAACTAAAAGTAATGAATCACACCCTGGGCATCCTTCACGGTGGACTTTGTTAATTGATTTCGTTCCTGGTATTACGCCTTTTACGAATTTTTCGCGCCTAGTTGCATTAATTTCTTCATTTTCGTTACATATTTTAGTGTTTTTTCGTCCACGATTTTTTAAAGAATTGAATAATCCAATTCACGAAAACACTTCGTTTTGAGTAAAAACTTACTTATAATTAGCCTGATTTTTTATGCCATATTGCCAATAAAAGCCAGCCTACTACGGTCTATTGACCTATGCTAGATGAGAGTGAATAGCAGCAACAAAATCCGTTTTGAGGCTTAAAAAACCATTACGACCATTTTCGAAAATGTCGGATATTTATTTTTATTTTTTTACTCTCTTTCCAAACTGCTCAGCTAGATACCGACCAAAATTGATCAAATTCGGTAAATAGGTTTAGATTGATGGCTAATTTGATATTCTGGAATGCGGATGACCACAGGTCAACATTCAGTTATGCCTAAATTTGGGAGAGAGAGTGTTAAAGGGATAATATCGAAAAAATTGTTACTTTTTAAACCAATTGGTAGACAATCCAAAGTTTTATAACATATCCAAAAATCAACCTCCTAGGTCAGTTAGGAGGGAAGAAGATATGAGGGGTTTTCTCTTTTCAGATCTTGAAAAAGAACTGTCTCGCCTTTATCTTACCTTCGAATTGAGCTAGATAGTTGAAATTTGGTATGTAGGGTTAGTTAGAGCTATAGATGTAACTTTTGAGGGTTTCAGCTGTTCGGACCCATTGCACTTCCTCGTGGTTCGAAAATGTAGTTTTTTGGGTGAGATTTCTTATATTTTGAGTTTGTTCCCCGCATGATTCCCCTTCAAATTGAACTAAGAAGATGAAATTTGCTATGTAGATTTAGTATAGGTTCTAGATTTGCCTTTTGGAGGTTTTGATTTTTCTGCCTTATTGCACTTTCTCATAGCCCCAAAAATGTATTTTTTGGGACGGTTTTTCTTACTTTCAGCCCAATTTTTTATGTCAGATTGTCAATGAAAACCAGCCTATTCGGTGTATCTAACTACGGTGGTGGGTGGGGGGGATTGTCAACGAAATCCGTTTCGAGGTCCTAGAAGACTATTACGACTATTTTTGACTGTGCCAGATATTTATTTTAATTTTTTTATCAATTTTTTCCTGAAGCTAAAAAAACATTTGCTCAGCTCGATACGGACCAAAATCGATCAAATTTGGGCAATCAGCTTCGATTAGCGGGCTATTTGCTATTTTGGATTGGAAATGACCTCAGGTCAAAATTCAGTTGTTACCAAATTTGTAAGAGGGTTGTGTAATATATCCAAAAATCAGCCTCCTAGGTCAATAGGAGGGGAGATATAAGGATTTTCCCTTTTTTTGACCTTGAAAAAGGCTATTCCTTCCCTATATCCCCTCCTAATTGAGCTAGGAAATTGAAATTTGCCTTGTAAACTTGGTAGGTGCCATAGATGTACCTGTTGGGGGTTTCGACTTTTCAGACCCATTTGCGCCCCCTTACAGCCGATAAATATGGTAATTCGGTCTGTTTTTCTTATGTTTTGTGATCGTTTCTCGCATAACTCCCCTGCAATTCGATCTAACGAGTTGAAAGTCGGTATACGGATTTATTATAGATCTTAGATATGCCTTGGGGAAGGGGAGGGTCAGCTATTTACTTCAAATATCTGTCTGCGCCCCTATCACTGTTCAAGAAAACACATCCCAGAACGTTTTTTTTTATTCCATGAGTGGACAATTCGAATATCTTCTTAATTCATGAAAATCGGGCTCATTTTTATTTGCCAGACATTCTAAAACCTCGGATAAAAAATTGAGTTATCTGGGATTTTCCAAATTTTCTCGAACGACTGAAAATAAAATTCATCAGCTACAATTTTTTTTCTCAGTTTATTGGAGATCATTTCAACTGTTTAAAATATTCCTCGTAGAATTTTCGGACCAGTCAATTGAAAGAGGTGTTTTTCGAATCAGAACGGTATAAAAAATTCAAAAATTGCATAGAATTCAAAACACCTCAGAATCTATAGCGATGATTAACTAGAGATTTTTCAGTTATACTACGATGGTTTTTTGAATAAAATGAATGGTATATGGGTAAAGGGCATCTATGTAAGGTACATACTACATACATAGGTAGGCTTGTTCAAAAAATAATGACGAAAAATTCGAATCGAATGCTTCACCGGAGTCAAAGTACAAAAACAAAACGATGAATCGAGAAATAGATACACTCAGGGTGAACGAGTCACTCGGTGTAGTCAAAGGCAAAAGTTGAAGGTAGCGTCATTGCAAACAAATGAGACCTGGCTGTAAGTTACGGTACACGCATGTACACGTAGACGTACGTTGAAAATTTATAGCAAAAGTAGTGAATCATTAAGACAAGGTTTGTAGTAGTTCGCACTTGTTTTGTTTTGCTATTTCTATTTTCGTCCAGTATTTCATTGTAATACGTTTTTTCGAGAGCTTGGTAACATTGAAATTATTTTCCGATATTTTACTCGAACCTATTAGCTATGTAGCTATAGGTGCAGCTGAGTGGGAGGTGTGCACACTGTGCATGTGGAATGTCATCAGTTTACGAATTCTTGGTCCAATGTTGCATTGACTCGTGTATGTAATATTGCATTCGTGTTTTGTATTGTTATTTTTTTATTTTCGATGCTTATAACCTAATAAGGCTAATATATATATTTTTATATCGCCCTTTTAACCTCTTTTATTAAATACTCACGATTTATTTAACTTTTGGGCATAGGGACGAGCAAAAAATTCGCATTATAGTTATTATTCTGTGTGTACGAAACGTCTTCGGTTATTGACCAACGTATTTAGCCTCATGTTTGGAAAAATGAAATACCTATAGACCTACCCAATCTCAATAATATTATACACATTGACGTAAGTTGATCCTTATCTTTGGCTCGATCTGTTTTCAATATCTCGACATGATATCAGTTAGAATTCTTCCATAATTTCCACGACGAATAATATAATAGGATTTACGTAATCAATATACAACGTATATCAATTTATACTTGACCTCGTCTCGATTCAATTTTTGAATTCGGACAAACGAATATTCAAATGCTAATATTTCCTCATTACTTACTCGAAGAAATCCTAGAATTGGTGATATTTGCGGTTTTTCTTTTTGCGACACGTATACTACCTGTTCTACAGTATACACGCACCGTAGGTAAAGTACCTGTACCTATCAATGTTTTCAATATTGATCTTGAACCTGTCTTCCATTTATGTAAGAGTAGTCTGAGTAGTGTATAAATGGTGATGATTTCGCTTTCACTATACATAACGAAATATACATATCGCTAGTAATTACATTATGAAAATGATCGAGTATACGGAATGGTATAACGATAGGCATGTGGAATATTTTGTCTCAACATGAAAGATGCTTGTTCCTTAATAAATTGAACTTTTATAGTTGTTTTAAAAGTTATTATATGCGAGAATATGTAACCTTGGATGGTATACGATCGAATCGTTTAAACGCATACCAATCCGACGGTACGGCTTATGTTGTTGTTGTTTTTTTTTTGACAATTTTTCAACAGCTCAATATTAGTTGACGTATTTAGGTGTATTTTGACCAAAATTAGTATTCGTTTGTTTTGAATTATGTACATATTTTATACTACCTCTTTATAGGTTTCTAAAACGTAGGTATCGAAATTTTTTTCATATTTCATTAAGAGCAAAACGCGACGATGAGACGAGTTTTTTTCTTTTTTTCCTCCTCAGCGTATCGTACACGTACAAATATCCACGTACTTTGCAAATATGTAGGTAGTGGTATAATCGTGCTACCGTTTTTTTTTTTTCTTCTTTAAGTGCTCGATAAACCGGTAGGAAGTATGAAAAATTAACTCATTAATGAAAATGTTGTTGGAATTACGTCGCGGAACTTGTGGAAGATTTTTGCATAAGATAATATGTTGTGCATGTTTTTGGAGTTTTTTGTTAAGAGAATTTTTTGTCGTACAGGATTTTGAAAAATTAAATATACTTGGGTGCTGGCGAATCTGAAGCTCGCAAATCGATCAGTCACATTTTTCAGGCGTTTTTTGTGGTCTTCAGTAAACATTTTCATTTCTCCGTAATTTTGAAAATGCTCCACAATGACCAAAATATGAACTTGGGTAGCTAAACATTTATTCCTGAACTATTGTAACTCTTTCTAACAGATTGAAGTGGTTTTCCTGAAATTTTCATCCGGACGGTTGAAAGTTGTATTTGTTTTGTTTGTTTATAGGTATATTTCAAAATAGACAAAAAATAAAGTTTTCATTTGCCCGACCTGATATTCTGAGAAAACTATCTGAATCTGCTGAAATGGCCTGCGATTGGCTTGAATAGATATTTTTGCTACTGAAGTTCATATCTGATCATTCTGAATAATTTCCAAAATAGTGAAGAAATGGAAATTTTTACTGAAGTTTTGGAGATTCTAGAAGCTCTTCCCATCTAGCTTGGTTTCATTCCAATTATTCCTTTGTAAGCATAGCGATTTGGCCCTTAAGTTTCAAAATTGAAATTTTTCAAGGGTCTTTTTTGACGCTAGTAAAATATAATTTTCAAACGTATTCACGATTTTTTATCCCGTAATCAAGAGGCAAGGAGAGGTTGTACATTGATTTTTTTTAGATTTTTTTTTTTTTTTTTTTAATTTTTCGGACCCTAAATATGAGCATGAAATTGATTTTTAAATCTGAGCTGGGGCTTTTTGAGCTGAAGAATCGAAAAAATTTTTCACGTTTCCTTTGTAGCTTCTCTACACGAACAAAAATCAGTGTGATCGGCAAATGTAAATTTTTTGTTGACCTGTTATGATAAACATATGTTTAGTTAAAAGGTACCTGCGGTTAAGATAGGTGATTTAGTCCGGTATTCAGATTTTGAAAATTATTACAGAACATTATTGGAGTTTTCTAAAACAATTTTTCGAGTACCAAAACCCCCTTCGGCCCCACTTTCCTCCGCCACTATCGTGGAAAAATGCGTATTTCTTATTAAATAATCGTGTTGAAGGTGTGCTACATGACCTACCACTCAAAATGCAATAATAGATATTCGGGGAGTAAATACCCTTGAGACACATATTTTAGAAGAATAAAATTCAATATCATGGATATGTAGCATATTCATGTCAAATTTTAACATAAAGTGCAAAAATCATTCATAGTCATCTTTTATCGTGAGTTTTTCGTCAAAAACTTCAAATCAAAAATCAAAAAAGTCACATCACAAATGTCAAAGTAATAACATAACATCAAAAACGTTACATCAAAACCGTCAAGTTTTCAGAAAATGGCCCCCAACGCTAAGACATATCCATGTCAAACTTACAAATTTCTTTTCACGTTTCTTCAACTTGAATATTTTAGCATAAAGTGCAAAAAATCGTTTTATTTATAAATTTTTTTAATTTTCCAATTTTTCTATTTTTTTTATTTTTAATGTTTATTGATTTGCTTTAATAATTTTTATTTCAACTTTTCATTTTTCAGTTTTTTGAATTTTCGATCAAAAATTACAAATCAAAAATCAAAAACCTCACGTTTTCAGAAAATGACCCCCTTCCCCCACTAAAATATCCATGTTAAAAAAATTTCATATACCAACCTACCTCTTGGTTTTTGTGTAGTAAGGATTTGAAATTTTCTTCTGTTCATTTCGGTTGTTTTCAATGTTTTATTGCATAAACACACTTTCGTGGCACTTTTTCAATAAGAAATATGCGTTTTTTCACTATAGTGGTGAAGAAGAGTGGGGCGCAGGGTGGTTCTTGCGCTCAAAAAATGTTATAAAGATTTCTAACGATGTTTCAAGATAATTTTCAAAATGTGGACGACAGGGCCAAACCGCTTAGCTTGACCGTAGGTACGTTTTTCACTCTCTCGTTGCTTGGACCAAATTACGAGTACTTGGGTTTTTTATACACATTTATTTAGATAGTCCCTTGCTTTTTATGGGGAATCGAGTTCATAAAACAACAAAAAATAATTTGGACGCTTTTTTTTCATTATTAGTCGTGAAAAAAGGTAATATTCTTCCAATAATATAAGTTATTAATATAACAGTGTTGCAAGTTTTGCGCTGAGTCAACGAACGATATAATGAAAAATGAAGTTGATACTGTATAATGTATATCATTCGCATAATATAGGCGTAGACGTTCGTTACTGGTAAATTCGTTCTCGTATTTACATGTATATCTGGACTGGATGATTATGTCGTTCTGCGTATACATGAATTTCATCATCGTTGAAACTTTCTCGGAAAGTTGAACAGGTGAGGTAGGTTTTGCAGCGTTAAACCTTGGCCTTTATTCACCAATTGATCGTCCAAGGTTGATGACTTCCTCTGAAAATTTTCGGACGGCGCCTTTAGGATTTCCATAAAACGAACAGTTCAACTGATGGTCAAGCACCTAGGGTTGTTTCAAAACTCGCACATCGCGTATGCTTACATATGTACGTACGAATTTACGCGACCGTGTACTACTCTTCATTCAATATATGTTTGTTTATATCATGTACCTGTACCCCTGTCTATGCTTACATACTTATATATTTGTATGTATGAGTACTTAACGTATTTACTGGTACACTTATGAGTGCTAGTGATATACGTATTACGTATATGTACGAATAGTTCGAGAAAGATGATTTTACTTCGCGTGTACCTGTGGAAAATATTTATGTATATGACATTTATGTATATTTTGTTTACTTTACGCTACATATACGACGCTGTGGTCATGTTTATGTTGCTGGTCGTTTTTTTTTTTTTTTTTTTTTTTTTTGGATAAAGATTATTATTAATCC
>FIZR01012479.1:13242-29496 GCA_900060175.1 Ferrisia virgata
TTTTTTTTTTTTTTTTTTTTTTTTCTGGATAAAGATTATTATTAATCCACGCGAACGTACCATCTGGTACAGTAAATTTTTCACTTTGTAAGAATTTCGCAACTGATTAATTGGTTGTATTCGGTTTTTCAACTATTTAATATATTAAAATTCGATTCGAAGGTTATAATAAAAAATGAAAAATATATTTATTCATTACACATATGAGACAACGTACCTATCAGCACAATATATCTGCTTTGAAACGTATAAACTCAAAAAATCATTGACCTAGAATTATCTTTTACGATATTAAACGTACAGTTTTAACTGATTTCTTCATAAACGGCAAACAGCTAGTTAAATACGTACCATATTTAACGAGTTTATTACGCCGAAGTCGAGCAAAATCGAAAATGACTCGGTGAGACCTCTCGAAAGATCTAAGTAAATTTTTTCAAGCAGTCGAATATTTTCATGATGATTCTTACACGGGCATCAAAGCAAACATCATATGAGTAATCGTATTCGTTTCTCGTTATTTTTATTATTTTTCTTTTTCGTGCACGTGAAAAACAAATGATTAAAAAAATAGTGTAGTACTGATTTTACGAGAATAAACATTTCACGGAAATTAATACAATATTCATTTATCATTCAGTTCTTTATATTTCAGTATAAAGAACTTTACTACCATTTGGCTATATGTGAATTTCCAGGTGATGTAAACTACTCTTAAATAAGCTCATCGGCGAATATTTGGGTTTCTGGTGCATATATCTTATACAATCCAAAATGGTATAGTCACAGTTTGTATATTTCATGTTAGTTTCCACCAAGTGGATCTATGTTTTTATAAAGGATGTGCCGCGAAAACCTGATACATTCTGTTCCGATCTTTCCTCTGGTAAAATGATCCTAGCCAGTTGTCAAGTGCCCCAAGGCATTGCAGAAAATGTTATTTTTTTCCACATCTCGTTAGTCTTATCACTATCCTGCCGGGTATCTGTACCGGGTTGTTTCGCATGAACCTCCCTTCCCTTATTCCAAAGATAGGTTAACTCATGCGACTTACCTGTATAATGGTTAACGTATCCAAAAAGTCGAAGGAGCTGAGATATGCTATTTTCAAAATTTCAAGTTTGCCCAAACCTGCCGCTCACTTTGAAAATTCATAGAAAAAAATATTAATAATGATAAAAACTTGGTGTTTACTCTAAAACACTGTAAATACTCTCGATTTTGTACGGTATAAAAATTAAGAGTGGGGGTGAAATAATTCGTAAAACGTGACAAAATAAATACATAAAAATATGGCTAAAAATTTGTAATTTTTTTAGTTTTTTTGTGAATAACTTTTAAAGTAGAGCTCCTTCAACTCAGTGGTTGGCGTGATAACTCTCGGGGGTGCATTTATACGAAGAAAAAAAATAAATTTTGGACAAAATGGAAGAAAAAATTTAAATTTGAAGGTAAAAGCAATGTGAGTGAGAGACGGTGGTAAAAAAATCAAGGTAGGAATGAAGTGGTTCGCAAATTATGACGATATAGGTATAAAAAAATTTAGTCGAGAATTTTCAATTTTTGCAGTTTTTTACGGATAATTTCTGAAAAAGCTATTATGATCGCCCTGATAAGAATTTTTTAAAATGAGTAGCAGTACCCGCCCCATTCCATGATCTGAGCAGAAACTGTGAAAGTTTCTTCCCAACGGAAAAAAAAATGTGAAGGTTCGAAATTCATTAATTTTTTCCCACAAAGTTTATATTTTCCATTTTATAACATTCAATATATGCTTATTTTTTCTTATTTGGGAACCAACTTCCAGTCTTTTTGCTCAGGCCATGAAGTGAGAGAGGGTGGACTACTACTCATTTTAATGATTTTTAATGAGGTGCTCGTAATAGCTTTTTCAAAATTTGTACACGAAAAACTAAAAACGTTATAAATTTTTAGTCGTGTTTTTTTTTGACATGGATATATCTTGGAGCTAGGGGTCATTTTCTGAAACGTGACGTTTTCGATTTTTGATTTGAAATTCTTGATCAAAAACTTGAAAAAATAAAACATTAAAAAAGTTAAAATGAAATAAAAAAAGTAAAGAAATTAAAAAAATTAATAATCAATTGATGAAATTAATTAAAAATAAAAAAAAATTTAATTGAAAAAAATGAAAAAGAACAAAAATGGGTGTGTCTTATGGTTGAGGGTTATTTTCTGAAAACGTGACGTTTTTGATTTTTGATTTGAAGTTCTTGATAAAAACCTCAAAAAAATGAAAAATGAAAAATGAAAAAAGTTGAAATAAAAATGATAAAGAAAAATAAAAAAATTGAGAAATTGAAAAAATAATCTAAAAATTAAAAAAATTAATAATCAATTTAGAAAAAAAATTAAAAATTAAAAAAAATAAGAAAAGGTTTATTTTGTGAAAACGTGACGTTTTTGATGTGATGTTTTTGATCTTCAACTCGCAATGAAAGATGATTATGAATGATTATTGCACTTAATGTTGAAACATAGTGAATATGTTACATATTTATAATATAGAATTTTCCTCTGAAATTGAAAGAATTATTTCACCCTCACTCTTAATTTTTATATCACCCATACTCGAGAGTAAATAATTACTGTGCTTTAGAGCAATCAGCAAATTTTTATCATTCATAATTTTTTTCCCATACATTTTCAAAGTGAACGGCTGGTTTAAGCAAAAATGAAATTTTGGAAATAGCATATCTCAGTTCCTTCCAGTTTTTAGGTATGCTAACCATTATACATGTAAATCTTGCGATTTGACCTATCAGTAGTATAAGGGAAGAGAGGTTAATGCGATACACCCAGTATGTAAGTTCAGGAATAATTTAGAACTGTTTATACCTAGAAAAAGATACGGAGTAGGGGATGAAATTAAAAACACGTTGATGAAGAGTTTTTCTATGTATCTCACTTTTAAAATTTTTATTTGACCTTTTTTAACAAATACGTCTTAGTGAACATCCGAAATTAGATATCAATAATGTTCAAGTCTTCAAGCTCTTAGATTTTTTGTACCGGATTAAAAAATTTTCGACAATTTTTTCCTTCTAATTGTTTTACTAAATATATAATGCAGGTAGGAATTCTAAAAATGAAAAGGAATAAAATGACATTAGAAAAAGCAGTGGCGTAGCCAAGGAATATTTTGAGGGCTTAAACCTCACCCTCTCCCTCCACCAGCCCTTGAGGCCAAATAACTTGAAAAATTTTCACATTTATGTCAATTTTTT
Organism: Ferrisia virgata; assembly: GCA_900060175.1. Classification (NCBI taxonomy): domain Eukaryota; kingdom Metazoa; phylum Arthropoda; class Insecta; order Hemiptera; family Pseudococcidae; genus Ferrisia; species Ferrisia virgata. Next base: position 16,491 of record FIZR01012479.1, read on the forward strand.
TTAACCCCTGAAAATGCACTTTTTGATCGTTAAAGGAGACCATTTTTTCAAAATTTTGTACTCACTTCGCTCGGTCATACTATTTCATTCAGTTTTGAAAATTCAAATCCCAAAAATAGTACACAGAAAAGGTGGAAACCCTTTCCTTTGAACCATTCCTTAGCTACGCCACTGGGAATAAGTAAATAATTTTGATTGATTTTTCGATGGTAATGTTTTAAATCTTCTCTGTGCAGAATTTTTAATTTTACTTGAAAAAAATTTACTACGAATACTGAGCGAAAATTTATTGCAATGTTACGTGAATATTTCTCATGATTTTTTTTGTATGTTTGACTTGGTAAAAAAATAATCTTTCGTAAATTTTCTGTATTAAAGTCCACGAATTGGCTAATTCTAAAATTTATCACAACTGTGCAGAATGCCAATACCTTGAACAGTATCTTTTATTTTATTTCGATAAATGTATCGAACGCTTTATACGTGACTGGTAAGAGAATTTTATTTCTCGTGTATAAGAAAAAAGTTAGCATCTCGGCATATTCGTATAGTATTTAATAGTATGATCGGTATAGAGTTCAATTTTGCGAACAAAAATCACTAATTCACGTAAAAAGCATCTAGCTTGTGATGTACGTAGACTGACGCTCTGAAAAAATGTATCCTTCGGCGAGGAATTTTTTTTTTCGAATTACCTTTCATTAACGCCCTCATCCTGTACACATGATCGCAGACAATCGTGTGCATTTGGAGAAAATTGCATTTTAATGTTCGAATTGACCCTCAACAGCGAGTAAAAATGTTGTAATCTCTATATAAAGAAACGCCATCGAGCTTCGAATTCGTGCAAATTTTAATTCATCACTACTATTAAAAAAATTGAAAAAAAGATGAAGAAAAAACCACTCGATCTCGATAAATTGATACTTTGAAGCGAGAATTTTCACCGCGCAAGGTTATTCGAATTTCGACCCATTGTTTCCACGTGTATAGAGACAAAAAAAAAAGGTAGAAAAAAATCGTATCTAGTCGTATACATCCACCAGAAGGAGAAGAAGATTTTACAAAGTTGCTGTACGACATGCAAATATTTCGAGAATAAATTGCCCATAAATAAGCACTAATTAGCGGATAATAAAGCTGGTATAATTTTTTTCGCGTATGTAGCTTATTCTAATAGATGATAAATCACTTGGCGTTTGGATTGGAATCGCGGCCATAGAAAAATAAGTACTTACTCGGGTAATCGTTCTAATGCCAATTAATTGTACCTATAGTTATTTCTTTCTTTTACCATCGCTATTATATCCAGATTTATTAAAATAATAGATCACGATATTGAAATTAAAACACGTTTTACATCCGTTCTTACCTATATATTTAAGTATAGGATAAGGATATTTAATTTAACGTCATACGTATGTGTACTTGTGTACAAGGTGTCCTATTTCAGAATTATGCATTTGCTTAAGATGGTGATAACCAGTGAAAAAGAATTCAAAAATGGGACGTTGTACAATTTTTCATTCAAAATGTATTTTTAACGACTCTTTTCCACTTTACTTCTCTGGTTCAAGTGCCCCCTCCTCCCCGTAAAACTTTTTTAGACAATTTAAACACCTTCGGGCTTACAATTAATTATACTTTTTGAACTTTGTCTTTCAGTGTAATTACTACGAACCTTCATATAAAAATATTTCTGTTCACGGGCCTTTTTATTTGATTAACGAAAAAAAAAATCATATCTATAGAGGCCCGAAGCGTGAAACTATCGTAATCTCGTTAATTGTTGTGGAACATTTGAAAAAAGGATAGGTTCAAATAATTTTCAAACATTTAGTTTTATTTGAAAAAAAAAATCAATTTTTTGCAAAAATAATGAAAACTGGAAAAAAATTTGCAATGAAATGTTTACTTTGAAGAATTTAATTTTACAAAATTTTCTCTTCTGTCAGAAATATTGCCCATTTACGTGAAAAAAATGCATTGTTTTGTGATTTCCGATCGATAAAAAATTCTTCAAGTTGGAAATTCCATTTCATACACTTTTTCTTCTTCCATGAGACGTAAATTTAGAAATTTAAGTATATTTTCTTTCTGCATACCTAGGTTACCTACGTAAAGGAATAACAGTGGGGCCTCGTACCTACCTATGTCGAGTCTCAATAGAATTCATCAATATCAATTTTTGACATAGGTAACGGTAAGGTGTGAATTAAATCCACTCGATGAGTAGTTTATTAAAAATGGCCAAAAAAAAGAGGTTTTTTGAAAATTTTCTAGTGTGGGATGAAATTTTAAAACTATTCCATCGTAATGTCAAATTCCCATTCTTTCATATGGTATTTTTAATTCGGCAAAAAATATATCATTTTTACCTAATTTGGAGGGGGGCGAAAAAAAGTATCTGTATATGTTTATACTACCTTTCGTCCCTTCCGTTTTTCTCGTAGGTCATGGTCATGCCTCGTGTTAAATTAATTACCCAAATGGCGCTGTCAAATTTTCTATTTTCAGGTATCTTGTACAGTAGAAATATTTTACTGTCAAATAATTGGCAGCATATATGATAGCAAATTTTCCACTATGGAGTTTATGTTTGATCTAGCTTCAAAGAAGATGTGAAAAAGGAGAAATTAATATACCTAAAAGCAAAAAATTTTACACGCAGGGGAAGGAGTCGAAAAAATTGGAAATTTTTTAATTCAGAGGAAGGTTTTTTGAGAGCGGGGTTCAGGTCAGTATTTTTTGTTTTTTAATGGAGATGAAAAAATTTCGGTAGGTGGTACAAAAGTAGTGAAAAAGTGGCGATTTTCTTTTCATAAAATTTGTTAGATATCTTGAGTAAAAAAAAAGACTTGACCCAAATTTTTATCCAACTCAAGGAGATTGATTTCGAGTTGAAAACCCACCACTCTAACTCAATAAAAGTATAGCCTTCATTTTCGGGGGAAAATGTAGTTTTTCGTCATTTACATCTCTTGGAACCCCAGTTACAGAGCTAAAAATATGCGATTAGTGATCCTGCATCTCTGTAGCTCAATATCAGTTCAATCTTAGAACACTTTCGAACAGTGCTGTAACCATGAATGACTTAGGGGAGGGAGGAAATTACACTTTTTTAATGTAGAAAGGGTGAAGTCTTATTATTTTCAAATAAAGTCCATGTCGTATAGAAAACACTGCTTTTCTATCTTTAACGTACTGAAATGAATTGAATAAAATACAAAATTTAAATATTTTTCAATTTCTTCGACCTTTTTAGAGAGTTTTATATTAAGAAGAACCAAATTTAGCTTTCTTAGAATCTGCAAACGACGGAGTCATAGTATGACCTCAAAAGGATGTGATAAAAATTTCAATGCCTTAATTTAATTTTTTCAACTTGCAAAACACATTTAAGTTCAAACATTTTCAAAACATCGAATAAAAAATTTTTTTGAAATTTAAAAAAAAAATGAAATTATACATATTTGAACTCAAAATGATCATTGGCGACAAGTTTTCATCATTACCCCTCATTTCAGAAATTTTCAAAAAATATCACTTTTTGCATAATTTTACGATTTTTTAGAAAAATATGAAGGCAGGATTTAAGATATCAATTTTAGACAATTAAGCACAACATTTCGATTTTATCCCCCATAAACGATTTTTCAAGGGTACTTAAAGAACGGGGTTTTCGTGTTTTTTCAAGAATTTTTTCACATCGTTAAAAAAATTTTTTTCAATAAATTCTTAGTAAAATACAAAGAATCCACTTTCTTTCGTCCTTTTAAGACCGGCTTTCCCCACTATTTCCTTTTTCAGGGATTCTCAATTGGTATTCCAACATAAAAATACTATATAAATGATTAAAAAAAAAAGAGAAAAAAATGAAAAATTGTACTTGAGAGTCTAAAATATATAAAATATGTACCTTTTGATGAAAATTTATTTTAAAGGATGAAAAATTTATCATTTTTGAGTGTCCCTGAAAAATGGTCTGTGAGCGGATGAAATTGAAATATTGCGTTTAATTATCTAAAATTGATGTCCTACATTCACTCCAGGGCGGGGGGGGGGTTAAAAAAATTGCTTTCATAGTTTTTCCAAAAATGGAGAAAAAATGCAAAAAGTTACATTTTTTAAAAACCGCTGACAAAATGGGTAATGATGAAAACTTGTCGTAAACGATAATCTTGTGTTCAAGTATGTATAATAAATCCATTTTTTTTTTAATTTTTTAAAAATTTTTAAATTTTAAGTGAGTTTTGCAAGTTTAAAAAATCAAGTTGGGTTGCTGAAATATTTATCACATCCTTTTAGGGTCATTTCGCAACTATTGTGAACCCGCCGTTTGCAGATTTCCAAAAAAAAAAAAAAAAAAAAAAAAAATTCGGCCCACTTCAGTTTATATTTCCATTCCCCCTGTGTAAGGAATTTTTCAAAAAAAAAAAATATAAAATTTCGCTTCCTTTTGCTCAAATTTATACCCAAAACTTACATTCTGCTCAGAACAGTATAGTTGGGTACTTTGCGTCGAAATAGTGGTATACTTTTTTTTAGCAGTACTGCCGTTTTCAGTTTTTCATTTACAAAATTTCTTAATTCGATGTTTCTTGTCTTCCAATCAGCCGCACTGATATGTAAAACTGTCGAATCACTTAAACTCAAATCTACTTCTCCAAATTGAAGAAACTTTTTAGCTATCGATATCTAAGCAAAAGGAAGGAAGCAGTTTTTGCATTACTTTTAGAAGGTTTCCAACTCGAAGTCAACCGGCTTCGCGATGAATTCGATCAAAATCTGAAAAATATTTTTTTCCTACTCCACTTCACACGATAGATTTTTTTTTCTGCCTTTCAAGTCCCTGTGTAGGCAATTCGTATGCCATTTTTTTGTCATACGATTTTGATGATTTATGTCATCCGAGCTTGTTCCACTTTTACAAGTTGGGACACCCTGTATATGTATAATGTACATATTAATTCGTATCGGTCAAAGAAAAAATTTATCATCTCGGATCGTATTACTGGAAAAAATATCGTGTTACAGTATTCTCGTTTTAAGGCTAACGCCTATACTACGAAACCGATTCATTCATGGATAGATTTGTTTTTTTTTTTGTTTTTTTTTTTTCCATGTGGTATATATAGTTATAATGAATTCATATTTATATCCTTTCGATAAATATCCGGTATGGCTTGACGATGGTGATATAAATATCTGTTTTATTTTTTGAAAAATTTCTTAATTGAGAAATCTAACGCGAGTTTAACCTTTGGACCAAAATTAATTTTCGGCTTGATCCGTTTCAATAAATCGAGTATAAAACCTTATTTAGAAATGTGCTATTTTTAGAACCTACATAATACCACAGGTACACGCGTAATTGTTTTTATTTAAAGATAGAAAAAAAAAAAATCAAACCCTTGAACTGAGGAGTAAGGATGAAATAAAAAATTGTAAATTACCGTATAAGAGTATATAATATAGAATGAATGTATAGGAGTACAACTCTTAAGCAATAAGTACGTGACCTTTCATTTGAAATGTCACTGACACGTATTATCCTTTATTAATTATTCCGTATTTATGGAATTTTTCCATTTAAGAATATAGCTAGAATAAAAAGTTTTCACTTAACGTATGACTTTTAAAGGTCAACACCTAAATGTGCACGATATGACACGTAGAATTATTTTTACGTGGGTAATTATACAGTCTCGGAGGATAATAGGTAGCTCGGGATGCAGATAGTAGCTAAGGTACTAGGTACTCGGTGGCAAAGTCAGATGATGAAATTGTTCTTGGGGACGAATATGGAGTCCGCGTTCCGCCGCAAGGGTGATTTGGAAGGTGAAATAATAAAAATGCGTGCATGATGCGAGATGTTCGTATTCGTACCTCATTCGCATATCATTTATACATACATACATATATATATATATATACATCTATCTATATATGTATAGGAATTTTAAAAATAGCGCTATTTTAAAGCCTAATCGTAATATATAATGACATATTGTCCGAATATATGCGTATATGAAAAATATACTCGAAGATATACCTAGCAGATAAAAATAAACTCGAACTCGATGCACATCTATGTAAGATATAAGTACATTATTTTCGAACTGGCTGGCACGTTCAATTTAAAAGACCCTGACCAATGCTACTTTGGAGTAGACGACGACGCCACAACGCCGACCAATGCGACTATACCAATAAGATGCAGACACACAGGCAGAGGTACGGCGGGCACTTTAGTTTATACATATAGATAAGCAGGCGCTAGCGCTACAACTAGAGGGCTATAATAAGGCGCTTATATCAATTAATAAAAACGTAGCTAATGTCATCGGTGGTGATCTACCTTGACAGCGCGCCATTTGGATGGCGGTATTTATGATAATTTGCGAGGCGTCTGCGCCCGTAAACCAGTTGATGGGCTGCATGGTACGGTACGCACGCTTGTGTTTCAAATGGATGGATGGATGGATGGATGGAGTTTTTCAATAAAATACGCGTGTATGTATCCTATACCTATTTAGTAGGTACAACGTTTAACGTACATTTGTGTAGATAATCGGAATACATATTTAGTATATACTACGTATATAGAGTAACTCACAAGAATGGTTGCTTGTTGCTCATTATGTTAAACACGATACCGTAAAAAATAACAAAGTTAAATTCAAAAAAAAAAAGAGCGAACGAGAGAGAAAAAAGGAGAGAGAGAGATAAACGAAGAAAACGTGTAATCCTTGATCGTATCGAATTACAAAATATTAATACCACCTTGCTTCATTGTTAATATAGAGAAAAAATTGATCATAAACTGAAATTATCTTATACCATTTGAAGACTCACGAACGGACCTGGTCAATAATTATCACTAAGCTTGTCCCAAATGATCCGCCTATCCCTCGGGTATATGATGAAAATGATTCGCGAACTGGCAGAAAAAAAATTTATCGAAGGTGTACGCCAGCACAGAGTAGCGATTTTTTTTTCTCGATTTTTGCACCACCTCGTCGATGCTACTGCGCCAATTGAGGAGTTTTTTTTTTTATTTTGTTTATTTCAATTCATTATATTGGATTTTTATTCCTACTGGAATTGCTAAATTCTGTATTTTATGTTCACTTCCTATATACACACACACCGTTGACCTTGAGAATGTGAACACTTTTTTTTTCTAGTCCATTATCTCAATTATATACACCTATTCGAATCATTGTGTCTTTTATAATTTAAATGTAGATGAGAAAAATGAGTACGATTTTTTTATAGATTTCTAGGAATCGATAATTAAAACGAAGTAAAAACAGTGTTACCAAATTCGTCGACATTGAACTTCGTAGGGTTGCCCCTCTGTACAACATTTCTAGAACTAACCGAGTACGAAGAGATTTTTATCAAAGGGTACATACAGTTGATATGAACGAATCACCCCTGTTTTTAGATTTTATAAACTATCGTGGAACAGAATATTCCTGGTAAGAACTACACTCAACCCTACCCAGTATCCATCTGCTTTACCACTAAAGTGATAGTATAACAAAAGGTTTATTTCTTATTGGAAAATCTTCTTAATCTATCGCCGAGGTCATGCTGCGTGTTTAATTGATTCTGGCTCCCTCCCCCCAGGAAAAAATGAGAATTTTTCGCGTTCAAAATATGAAGTTGGCAACTTGTTTCTAGAATAATAGCAATAGGAGGTGTTAGAAAATAAAAATACATAGAAACGAGTTGCCAACTTCATATTTTTAACACGAAAAATTCTCATTTTGCTAAGGGAGGTGGCGGTTGTCAGACTCAATTAAACACACTGTAGAGTTGAGAAATGACATTAGTATAGATGTATAGTACGAGTATTTGCGAATTCAGTGGTACTACTCGAAACTCCCCCTTTCCCCACAAGTAGTGCTGAACAGAAATCTAAAAATATAACAAACGGACAATTTAAAAATTTCGATCCCATCATCGCAATTCAAATGACGGACTTTGTGGACAAAAATATTTCCTTCAAATTTTGTCATATACATATTTCGCCTATCTTCATTATTGAAGGGGCAGCATTTTTTTGAATTTTGTAGGCCCCTTCAAGTACTCAAGATGAGCAAATTTTGTATTTGAAACAAACTTGCAGAAAAAGTTGCCTGCTACAAATTCCAGTATTCAAAACCACGATTTGAGCGTATTTTATTTTCAAAATTTTACGTTCGGGGGGGGGGAGTAATGGAGCAATGCAAAATTTTGGAAACTAACATTTTGGTAAAATGAACGCAAAAAATGTCTAGATAGGATACTGGATCAATGAAGATTTTATACATGTTCTTTAGAGTAATAAAAAGAGGCTTTCAGATCGCGTACGTTTAAAATGTATTTATTAAAGTGCTTTTTCTGAATTTTTCAAGTTTGAAATTGATTCAGTAGTTTACAACCAGTTAACATAAATTCACGAAAATTGAAACTAAAAAAAAAAATTTCAAATGAAAATCGTGAAATTTTATACACCGATCATTTTTTATTTCAGAGGAGTTATACTTTTAGATAGAGAGGGATTGCTTGACTTTGCAAAATCACAACTTCCTGCATGTTTTCCACATGTTTGCCGTGTTATGGTAGATCGGAGAGAGGGGGAGGGAAGTTGTTGAGCAAAATTCGAGTACTGTACGTGATCTTTGGTTATCAATAACATTGAGTTTGGTTTGTTTTAAACGTTTTGCTTGTAAAGATAGAATAAAAATTCTTGAAAAAAACTACCCAAAATACAAAAAAAAAAATCGAGAAAATGCGAATTTTTGACAGCTTGCTATAGAAGATAAAATGCTCAAAAATGGGTACATTAGTCCAATTTTACCTCTACTTTTCAAATATGGCGTTTAAACTACCATGCGAACGCTAGTTTTCGTTGAAGAAGAAAAAAACTACGTTATATAATCATTTTTCACGAAAAAAATCACGAGGATGAGTCTTTCAATTTCGAATTTCGAGCATTGCTCTTCATCGGATCTTAAAAGTAATACGATATTCGTATTCGACGAGGTTGATTTATATAAAATTGATTCCACAATCGTAAAAATTACTTCAAGTGAAAATCGAAGGGGACTGATGCCTTAAAGTTTCATTCACCCCGCCCAAGCAATTTTTATACATCTCTCTCATTAATTATGCCAAATTTCATAATTATATCATAAAGTGCCAGGTTCTGTTTGAAATGCACCCGCTAATACGCTGCCATCATGCATGATGAAGGGGGTTTATAATGCGGACAGGGGTTTAAAGTTACTAAATTTCGAGTATATATCATCTATTTGCGATTCTGAACAACTTTGATTCTATCGAGTACGCTCGTATGTTAGTTGATTTTGATGTAAATTAGAAATAATCGACTTTTGACGTGTTTTTGACGGACAATTCATAAAGTAAGGGAACGGGGGAGTGGTCTGAGAGAAATTTTGCAAATAACTCAAAATATTTCTGATGTTTCAAGGTACACATTTTATTTGACAAATTTTGTGATACGAGTCATACGTGAGAGGATAGGGGCGTTTCTCAGAAGGGGGGGGGTGGATTTTCGGGGGAAGGGCGGGTCGGAAAAATTGGCACCCAAGCTAAATTTTTTCTTTAGACGTTTAAGAACAGGAATCAATCATAAAACTGCTTTTAACACTCATATCGTACAGAGGCTGATTTTTAGCCATTCGCATCTACACTAATATAGGAGAACCATTCCTCGAAGATGATAACGTCGAACTCAACAGACATTCGAATTGCATGTTTTGATACAAGAATTTAATTTTCATCGACCAATCGGCCGTATAATAAAATGCCAGTCTGATGAAAAAATATAAACAGCCTGGCTAAAGGTAATTAAATCTTTTGCGAGAATCGATTTGATGATATATTTTAACGATATTTTTGTATTTTTTAAATATACATTTATAAGGGACTTAGTTATATAGATAAGTATTCGAATAAAACCAGTTTCTAAATTAATGACCTTTTTTTTTTTGCAAAGGAAAAATTTTTTCAGTGTCAATGACTCGTGTTTGGTCGAATGTTTTTCACCCGAAAAAAAAAGGAGTCATTTAGCGGTAAAGATGGTCTTTCTAAGCGTGCAGTGTGCAATTGGTTGGCTTGTTTACATTTTCATGTTATGGTTTCGGTTCTCACATTAAAACGAAAACGAGCAGACGAGAGCGGTATAGCGAGTTTTGATAGCCTACGTTCTATTCGCAATGACCTTCGGAAAATAGAGTGATTTGGACATCTCGCAAATAGACCAAGAATATGAGGAGGGATATTGAACTTTTTTTACACGAGATTTTCGCCTTAGGTCGTCTTCTTTTCATATATGCACACTGCACACGTATACAAGAGTGAGCGGCTCGTCGGTCGTCTCGCGAAGTCATTGCTACGACTTCTTTTAAAATAAATATACTCGAATAAACATCGTATATGTATAGGTATATAGAGGTACCTGTATCTAGATACTATCACCCAATTTTCCACAAAAAAAAAAAAAAAACAAAAACAAAAACAACAGATTTCGATGGTAAGGGGCAAGGTTTGCGATAAAATGTACCTTTGTTTTCGTTCGAACGAATGCCACCGCGAACCGCATTCCAACCGAGGTCGACTGGTTAGAATAGAAGAAAATCGCGCGCGCAAGTGGCGACTACTGCGCGAGTTCGATGATTTGAAAAATGTTATTTTTTTTATAAGTGATTTTTTACCCTCGGCTCTGAACTGTGGACAACGCGACGCGACATATTATTTTTGATCCATTTCTGTCTGTATTAATCGAGCAAGCTGATTGAAATACGATTGGCGGCAGTCGCTATACGTACCCTGATACAGCAGCAGCAAAACTTGTATCTAGTTCTAGCTAGCTAGCTACAGCTAGCTAGCTACCTACTACCTATGCGGTTCGTGTTATCGACACGGATTGAGCAATTTTTTTATGCATATGAAAAATATGTATACTTATATGTACGAGTACAACTTGTAAATCGCGTGGTTTTTAACCTTCGACTTGTTTTATGAGATCTGCTTACATTTCAACCAGTCGATTTCGATCGAAGTACTATATCTATGCGGTTAACTGCACATTAAATAGAGAAAGGATACATTTACTGGGGAATATTCTATTTATATTCATCTATTTTCAACTTTCCAACCACCATAGAAACAGTAATTGGTAGAGGACAGTTTTCACTTAGAATGAATATCGAGATATGAAACAAAAAAAAAAAATCGCTTTTTTAGTCTGATTTTCGAGAGGTATAACAATCATGTGAATTGAAAAAAAGCATCGCAAAATGACATTTTTTTCCTGATCAGTATTAAAGAGTAGGAAGGGTTCAAAAGGGGCTAAAAAGTATCGAAACCACCAAAAGGCATATTTAGGACTCTTACTAAATTTCCATATCAAATTTCAACTTTCTAGCACAATCGGGAGGAGAGTTATGTGAAGAATAAACAAAAAATAAAAAATAAACTAACCAAAAAACCACATTTTAGGGATAGTGAGGGGGTGTAATGAAACTGAAAAGTCGAAACCGCCAAAAGGCACAACTAGGGTCCCTACTAAATGTTCGTACCAAATTTAAACTCCCTACGTCAATTAGGTGGCGAGATAAGAGAGCAACCCACTCCCAGAGTCAAAATGCAGGAAAACCCTCATATCCTCCCTCCTCCTAATTGACGTAGGAGGCTGATTTTTGAATATGTTGTACAATTTTGAATTTTCTATCGATTTATTTTACGATTTTTGCCTTTTCGGCCCTTCATACCCACTCCCCAAATTTTAGCATGACTGAATTTTGACTTAAGATCATTCCCACTCACATATATTCGATCCGCTGCCAAATTGAGCCATTTTGATCAGTATTGCAAAATGCAAAATGATTTTAAACTTGAAGGAAAAAAATATGGAGTAAAAATAAATATCTGACATGGACAAAAATGGTCGTAACGGTCTTCTAGGACCCGAAAACAGATTTTGTTGATATTCCCTCCTCATCTGCCAATTCAATATGAAAACCTAAGCATCAGACTTTAACCAGCAAATACGCAACCAGATATTTTTGAAAACATGTGACGATACACGAATGATCTTCACGTCATAGATCACACAATTTGTCTGACAAAAATTAAGCACAGAATATTTCTAATATAGCGAAGAAATAGGAGAGGGGTATGTGGAGGATCTGATCTTTATGAAAACAGAGGTATTGAAATATAGGCTGCCAAAGTTGACAAATTACCTTGTAGAACGGATAAAAGTTCGCGTACAAGACCGTAGTTGTATAAAATTATGAGCACCCTAGCAAAAAAAAGGATGCTGTGTTTGAGAGATAGATCGGTGAAAGGGAGAAGGAGAATTGTTGAGCAAAATTCGAGTACTGCACGTGATCTTTGGTTATCAATAACATTGAGTTTGGTTTGTTTTAAACGTTTTGCTTGTAACGGTAGAATAAAAATGTTTGAAAAACCACCCAAAATAAAAAAAAAAAATCGAGAAAATGCGAATTTTTGGGAGCTCGCTGTAGCTGAATATTGGGAGGTAAATTGCTTAAAAATAGGTACATTAGTCCAATTTTACCTCTACTTTTCAAATATGGTGTTTAAACTACCATACGAACGCTGGTTTTCGTTGTAGAAGAAAAAACCTCCGGTACATAGTCATTTTTCACAAAAAACACGACGAGGTAGAGTCTTTCAATTTCGAATTTCGGGCACTGCTCGTCATCGAATCTGAAAAGTAATACGATAGATTTAATCAAGTTGAGAGCGCTTCTGGAGTCAGAAAGTAAAGTCCATTTCTGGGAAGGGGCTGAGTTATCTGCAATAAACAATACTGCTTGAAAAATAGCAAAAAGCTCAACATAGAGAATTGAAGTAAACTTTGGGAGCCTAAAAAGTCCTTTTACTTCCCATGAAGGGACAAAAAAGGCTGCTCCACATCCAATATTAGATTTTGATCCATCTGTGAAGATAGCTAGGA
>FIZR01012480.1:0-10961 GCA_900060175.1 Ferrisia virgata
GGGGGGGGGGGCTGGGCGATCAAAACTCAAAATTACCTGAACTATCGAGTTGGTATCGAAATCTAGGTCAGAAAGCAATTTGAAATCACTTTTACAAAAAATGTGATGTACTCCATCCGATGGGTTGCGGGGGTGGGGGGGGGTCAAAACTCAAAATTGCGTGTATTATCGAGTTTGGTATTTGACTTCATAAACCCATTTATGATAAGTATTTTTTGAGAAAATGGATGTACGCCCGGAAGAGGATCAGAATTCAAAATTTTATTACATTCGATATTGAATATATTTTTAGACCTCAGAAAACCTCCACTACTTAGTTTCACATGAGGTATAATCATCATCATCATCACTGTCATCGTCTTCCAAAATTAGCACTGAATTTGCTTTATAGACGGTTTCATCTACTCTAAAATCAATATTGGTCTGTTTGAAACTGAACATGCATATCTAAATATATGACAAGTCTTGTCTTTTCTGAGATTTTTTTAGTAATGCACATTTGAAAAAAACATCGCAAAATATTGAACATTGATACGCAGTGTTGGAGAACTTTTCGCTAAAAGAGGTACTTTATGTGTTTATAGTAGTTCACTTTTTGGACTTTTGACATTCTAAAATTTTCTTGCACCTCTCGCATAACTTAATCATTCTTATGTGCAACATAATTACACCGTATCATCGTATTAATCCAATCATTTAATTTTATTGTTACAGATCTCAAACAATTTACCACCAAAATAACAACCATTCGAAAAAAGAAAAAGCAACAATCGCTGAAAAAAAAATGACGATTATTCGAATAACGTGAAAACCACGACCAAACAATTCGTATAAAAATCGACACAACGATCCGCAAAAAATAAAAATAAAAATAAAAATAAAAAATGAAACAGAAACAAAAATAAAAAGAAAAAATGATAATTCATTGAAACTCCCGAAACAACACAAAGGAAGAGAAAAAAGAAATAAGATCAAACTCGAGAAAAACAAATACATACAAATTACAATAAAAATCATAGGTGTACGAAAACATATAATAAAAACGAACGAAGATCTAAAAACAAAAAAAACAAAAACCGCCACCAAGAAGTACCGACGAATAAGAAACGAAACAAATAATATAAACTAAAATAACATAAAATAAAAGACAGCCGGATTGTAGTAGAAGGTAATGTGCTCAAGGGACAGAGAAGGTACCGCAAACGGTAGTGTAACTCTTTCCAGAGTTAGCATTTTAGTCGGTTTTATCTGCGCTTTAAGTTACTTTGGGGCATTCGTGGGCACCGGATGGGTTTACACAAAGGAGCCTTATAGACTTACCAATTTAAACCTTTATACCAGCGTAACGTTCAAGATTGGCCTGTGGAGAGCTTGCCATTCTTTTAAAAGGATTAACTCGACCATAAGTAAGTACGTTTAGAGGTTTATCGTATTAAGCTTAGAGTTATTTTTTCTCTTTTCTTTCAACGCAAAATTACGTTGGCTTTTTGCGGTTGTTGTAAGACGTCGTTTTATTTAAATGAAGGAAAATTTTCCGTCTCTCCTTACACACATACACATAGATATAATAAATAGCGTACGTATGAGAGAGAAAACAAACCAACCAACCAACCAACCAACGAATGAACGAACCCGACTGAGAATGAAAGAAAGAAACGAAACGAAACGTAAAAGAAAGCGAAAAAAGCATTTCACAGCTCAGACGATGACTGCTCTTATTCTTTTACACTATTCTTCCCGCAACTTATGGTGGTACTTTTATATTGTAAATCTTTTTACATAAGGATACCAGCAAATACAATAGTCGTCGTTATAATCGATATATTAGTACCTTTCTTTTCACCTTTAACCCATCTCTACTTTTCCTTCTCCATTGTTGGCATTCATCTTCAATTCCTTCCTTTGGATTCTTTTCATCGTTTTATTCAACCCTTCATCTCAATTTTTCCTCTCTCTTTCTGTCTCCCTATTTCAACCTCGTATCAGAATATCAGAAATGGAAACCTTTTTCTTCTTTTTTCCTCCTTTTTTTTTTTTTTTTTTTTTTTTTGACAGCGAAACGTCGTGTCAATTAGCATACGTCGATTTATTTCTATTCCCAACGTGAAGCTATTTAATTCGCGAGATTATATTTTTGCTCGTGGGTTATGGTATGGTTTGAATCGGAGGAAGACTTGCATTGACGAATTCGATTCTTCTTCTTTTTTTTTTTTTTTGCGAAGAATAAAATTTACCAAATACGGAGAAATGCATTCTCTTCTCTCAAACGCAAAAGTTCAACTTCGTTTTCCGATACTTTTTTAGATTGGTTTTCGTGACATATTACAACCATGAGATTTGTAAAAAAGCATTGCCAGTAGGAAGGTTTCAAAGGAGCTGAAAAGTCGGAACCCCACATCTAGGGTCCCTACTACATATACATACCAAATTTCAAGTTCCAAGCTCAATTTGGATGGGAAGTTATCTCAAAAAATAATAAAAAAGACCAAAAACTCGTTACATACAGGCTGAGAAGGAACGAAACTGGGCTGAAAATTGAAACCCCCAAAAGGCACATCTAGGGCCCCTACTAAATGCACATACCTAATTTCAAGTTTCTAGTTCAATTTGGAGGGGGGTTATGTGCGGAACTAACTCAAATAATTCCAAAAGTCGATCAAAAAGCCACTTTTTTGGGGGTGTGAGGTGGTGTAATAGAGCTAAAAAGTTGGAACCCCCAAAAGGCACATCTAGGGCCTCAACTGAATGTATATACCAAATTTAAACTTCCTAGCTCAATTTGTTGAGGAGATAGGGGAGGAACAGTCCTTTTTCAGGGTCAAATAAGGGGACACCCCCATATCTCACCTCTAATTCACTTAGGAAGTTGATTTTTGGATATGCTATACAACATTTGATTCTCTATCAATTAGCTTAATAGGGGACAATTTTTGTGTTTTTGACCTCTCAGCACCCCATCCCCCAAAATGGGGCAAATCTGAATTTTGACCCAAATTTATCTTCACTCAAATATATCTAATTCGTCGCCAAACTGAGCCGATTGACTGAATTGGAGCGATTTTGGTCGGTATCAAGCGGGGTAAATGATTTTAACGTTCGGGGGAAAAAAAATAAAAATAAAAATAAATATCTGACATGGCTAAAAATCTTCTTAATGGTCTCCTAGGACCCCAAAACAGATTTTTTTAATATTACCTCATCATCCGCCATTGATCGATAGACTGTAACAGCCTGATTTTCATTGATAATATGACATAGAAAAGTAAAACGCTGGAAAGCTCAAAAAAGCTCAAAAATCCGTACTCAAAAAAATGTTCTTGCCCTATCTTCATTAATCAAACGGAATAATTAGGCTTTCCCAACGAAATGTATTTTAAATGAAATGTAAGATAATCAGGTAAAAATACGAGATGTTCCAACGTCCAGTAAAGTAAAACGAAATGTCTGGGTTTTGCTCTCATCAATTAATTTTCAAAATGGCATTTCAACACTTCTGAGGGACAGAACAGTCTTTGATTTTTGGTCAAAATGCAAAAAAATTGAAAATGTAAAACATAAATAAAATGGTCTCTTCATGATGATTGTTTTCTGAGTTCAAATATGAGCTTTAGACCTTCGTGTTCATCATGAAAGTTAAGCTTTCGTTTCGAAGCTTTAACTCTGTTGTACTTTTCAAATTTTGCTCATCTCAGGTTTAATCAACCCTGAAATACGATTCTTCAGCGTTGATCTGTATGACGAAAAAATTTCATCGTTTGAAAATTGCGAGCATCTCTAATCCTCCCCTTCCTTGAAAAGTTAGGGCTAAAATAACTAGGATTTCATCACTACACAACTGCCAGAAACTTTGAATTTCGCTATGTGATGCAAAATTCAAGGTCAGTTGATGCAACACCAGAAACATTGAGGAGGAGAACGAAGGAGGTAGGGAGGGGTCAAGTCATGTGCAATGAATTCAAATAAAAGTTTCAATTCTTAAAGGAATGTGACTCCAGAATTTTTGTACTTGGGGTCAGTTTTCCTTTTATTTTTGAAACCATTGAATTGGAGACAGAGGAGGAGGTGTCAAGTCATGTGCAATGAGTTCACATGAAAATTTCATGTCCTAAAGCGAATGAGATTCTAAAATTTCTGCATGTGGGATATAAAATCAGTTTTTTTTTTTTTTTTTTTTTTTTTATTGAAAAGTACTTGTGGAGAAGAAGGAGGGAATCCACAGAAACGATGCAAACAGGAGATATACAGGGTGTTTCGCTTTGATAGTATTTCCTTCATACCATAAGTAGAGCAACTAAGTTGGATGCGTGTATAATATTTTGCCTATCCTAATCATTGCAGGATGAAAGATACACAGATCTGATTTTTTTTCCTGATAATCTGAGATTATTTTCAAAAATGTTCAACTGTGTGGTTGGCAATAAAATTGTAACATTTATAGCATTGTATTGCCAGTAATAAAATTGAAAGTAAAGGTTGAGTGGTTTGTAAAATATTTTGAATAATGTAAGAAAAAACACTAAAATTTGGCAAAAAAATTTCAAATGTTTGCTATCCACTTTTGAAAAAGCTCTCATAGATATCCAGTTGGAAAATGTTTTTAGTAATATAGATCCCTCCACCATTTGGAATAATTTTAAATTTTCTTCAAGTTGTTTGAAAATTTTGGGGAACAAATTATGAAATTTCTTACTACTTCCAAAAAAAAAAAATCTCATAAATATAAATTTCAACAAAAAGCAGTTTTTGTTGAAATATTGAACTAATTAAGAAAAAATACACAAACTGAGTAAATTTTTCAATAAAATTACGTTGTTTGCAAAAAATTTTTTTTGAAAAATAGTAAAAAAAATTTCATATTTTTTTCGGGAGAGTCACAAGAAATTTTTCAAAAGTTGAGAGGAAAAAATTTGAAATCCTTTTGCACAATGCTTTTCTTTAAATTATTCAGGATAATCAATTAACACTTTTGCGCTAACTGGGCGTCTTCAGCGTTTTTAGATAAAAAATTTTGAAAATGAACCCAGATTTCCAGAAAAAAATTTTAGATAAGTATATCTTTACCCCTGTAATGATTAGGATAGGTAAAACTTCCATACATACGAGTAACTTGAGTTGCTCCACTTGTAGTATGAAGGAAGTATTATTGAAGCGAAGTACTCTGTATGTATGTCCCATGCTCAGATTATAGATATTTTAATTAAGAATGAGCCAGAACTATACACAAAATTTTCAATTTTGGGAAAAAAATCATTCTTACCGTATCAAACGTAGACTTACCAAAAAATAATCCAAACAGAACAAGTAAATCATAAAACCGATTTTTATCTCATCATGCATCTTAACTGTATAACTCAACAGACTATGTAAAGTGACTTAAATTTATTTCCAAAAAAATTATCAAACCAAAACAACATCAAGATAGAAAATATTCTCGACGTTAACTCGCTGCTACTCTCGCTGTTTCAATTCTTGCTGCTACCCAAAATACACGAATTGTAAAATGCAATTTTCAAAAAGAGACGTACTCTCACCCATCTTTGCTCACCCATCACCATGGTAAAAAAAAAACACACACACACAAATCAAAAGACCATAATTCAGTCTATGATTTCGTTCTTTTCTGCAGTTCGCTTGAAGAATTCCATCAACGTGAACATCTCATCGCATTAAAATCAAAACCGAGATGAATTTAATATTCTCGTAGTTGTGGAAGGAAAAAAAATCATACACCTATACTACATCCACAACAGTCTGCTACTAAATTCAAAGATGTTTGCATAACTCAATTATATACCCTTCGCCAAACTACTTTTCATTTCCATCACGACAAAAATATACGCATTTACAATAAGTCGTAGGCAGTATGTATGTAGATGTACTTCTACCTATACAAAGTTGTTGATATTTTTCTTTTCTCTTTTTTTTACTCGAGTACATATTTTTTTCACGTTTTTTTCTTCTTTTTTGAAAAGGTCGCTTTTCTCGAGTCTAAATTCGTTTACTTATACGTAAGCAGAGGCACTAGGCAGGTAGCAGGTACCCGGGACACAACGACATGCTGAGGTGGATTCTCATACACACGTCTTTCCCCACACATACACGTGCATCGTAGTATATTACGCGGTGATTTTACCTATGTGAGTTGTTCTTGTTCTTTTTTTTTTTTTTCATCTTTTTTATTGCTCACGTTATCGCGTTTAAACAAGGATAAATTTTTCGTTGTCGGATTTGCCAACTGGCGTTTTAAATAAAGCATCGCAGCACCGGTCCAGCTACCTGGTATATACGGTACCAACAGGAAAAAGAAGAAAAAAAAAGCAAGATAGGCAGAGGCTGACATGACCAAAGGGGATAGAACGTTTGCAACGTCCAGCCATTCTCGTGCCAATTTAGTACAAACGCTATCAAAGGTGAAAACAGCAGAAAATTCACGTTACAAAAGATAAGCTACTTAATGGGGAATGATTTCTAAAAAGGGTGCCGCATGCAGTGTGCGTGGGATTTTTTTCCTTTTTTTTTTTTTTTTTTTTTTTCAAAGGGCTATTAATAATATTTCAGATGTAGGTAAAGGATGGTATTCACCGTACATGTGTGCCAGTGTGATTGCGTGTCTTTGTATACTTATACGTTCTTTATACGAATGAAAACCAGCAAAATGACGATTTAGAAACTAATTTGTATATCCAGTATGTTTATAACGCGTAGACAATTGGTTTTCATCGAAAAGGAGCTGATATAGAAAATGACGATGTGATTTCTTCTTCTTTTTAGGCTAATTTTCTATGTCATATTGTCAACGAAAACCAGGCTATTACAATCTATCGACCAACGGCGGATGAGGGGGATATCAAAAAAATCCGTTTTGGGGTCCTGGAAGACCATTACGACAAGTTTTATCCATCTAAGATACACATCTTTATATTTATTAACTCCCCCCCTTCCCAAGCATTAAAATCATTTAGCACACTCGATATCGACCAAAATCACTCCAATTCGATCAATCGACACAGTTTGGCGGCGGAATGAGGGGAGTTGAACTTGGACCAGAATTCAGTTATGCCCCAATTTGGGGGAGGGAGTGCTGAGGAGTGAAAAACGCAAAAATTTCCCCTTTTTAAGTCAATTGGTAGAGGATCAAAGCTTGTGTAACATATTCTTAAAATCAACCGCTCAAGTCAATTAGTAGAGGGTAAATAGAAGTTTTCCCCCCTTTTTTGACCCTTGAAAAGGACTGTTTCTCACCTACCTGCCACCAAAATGAGCTAAGAAGTTGCAATTTGGTACGTACATTTAGTTGAGGCCCTCGATGTGTCATTTAAGCGTGCTGACGTTTTAGCCCAATTGCACGCCCTCTCAGCGCCAAAAAGGTGCTTTTTGATAGGGTTTTCTCATTTTTCTTACTTTTTAGGTTTGTTAGTCACATAACTTCCCTCCCAATTGCGCTAGGAACTTGAAATTAGATATGTGTGTTAAGATAGGGCCGTAGATGCCTCTTTTAAGGGTCTCGACTTTTTAGCAAAATTTCACCCCTTCACAGCCCCAAAAAAGTAGGTTTTTGATAGTTTCTTCTCATTTTTCTTATTTTTGGAAGTTTGTTGGTCGCATAACTCCCCTCCAAATTTCTGTAGGAACTTGAAATCAAATATGTGTGTTAAGATAGGGCCGTAGATGCCCCTTTTAAGGGTCTCGACTTTTTAGCAACATTTCACCCCTTCACAGCCCATAAAAAAGTAGGTTTTTGATAGGTTTCTCTCATTTTTCCAATTTTTTGAGTTTGTTCCTCGCATGACTCTCCCCTCTAAAGTGAGCTGGGAACCTGAAATTAGATATGCACATTAAGTTAAGACTGTACATGTGACTTTTGGGAGTCTCCACTTTTTAGTTTCATTGCATCCTCTCACAACCCCAAAAATGTGGTTTTTTGATCGGTTTTTTTCATTTTTCTTACTCCATGATTTCGTTGCTCGCATAACTCTCCTCCAAATTGAGTTGGGAAAATGAAATTAGATAGTGCATTAAGTAAAGTCCTTAATTGTGCCTTTTGGAGGCCTCGATTTTTCTGGTCCATTTCACTCTGTCACAGCCCCAAAAAAGTGGGTTTTTGCTCGGTTTTTCTCATTTTTCTTATTTTTTAATTTGTTTTTCACATAACTCTCTTATAAAGTGAGCTAGGAACCTGAAAGTAGATATACATATTAAGTTAAGACCGTACATGTGACTTTTGGGAGTCTCCACTTTTTAGTTTCATTGCATCCTCTCACAACTCCAAAAATGTGATTTTTTGATCGGTTTTTCTTATTTTTCTTACTGTATGAGTTTATTGCTCGCATAACTCTCCTCCAAATTGAGTTGGGAAAATGAAATTAGATAGTGCATTAAGTAAAGTCCTTAATAGTGCCTTTTGGAGGCCTCGACTTTTTTGGTCCATTTTACTCTGTCACAGCCCCAAAAAAGTGGGTTTTTGATCGGTTTTTCTCATTTTTCTTATTTTTTAATTTGTTCCTCGCATAACTCTCCTCTAAAGTGAGCTGGGAACCTAAAATAAGATATACACATTAAGTTAGGACTGTACATGTGCCTTTTGGGAGTCTCTACTTTTTAATTTCATTGCATCCTTTCACAACTCCAAAAATGTGGTTTTTTCATCAGTTTTTCTTATTTTTCTTACTGTATGAGTTAATTGCTCGCATAACTCTCCTCCAAATTGAGTTGGGAAAATGAAATTAGATAGTGCATTAAGTAAAGTCCTTAATTGTGCCTTTTGGAGGCCTCGATTTTTCTGGTCCATTTCACTCTGTCACAGCCCCAAAAAAGTGGGTTTTTGCTCGATTTTTCTCATTTTTCTTATTTTTTAATTTGTGTTTCACATAACTCTCTTATAAAGTGAGCTGGGAACCTGAAATTAGATACGTGCATTAAGTGAGGATCATAGATGTGCTTTTCGGGGGTTTGGACTATTCAGCCCTAAAAAAGGGGATTTTTGATAGTTTTTTCCCTTTTTTCTTATTTTTTGAGTTTGTTTCTCGCATAACTCCCCTCCAAATCGGGCTAGGAAATTGAAATTAGTTGTGTTCATAGTAGTGGCCCTAGATGTGCCTTTTAAAGGTCTAGATTTTTCACCCTCATTTCATCCTCTCCCTGCCCTCAATAAGTGGTTATTTGGTTCAAGTTTCTAATTTTCAGTGTTCGTTCATCACTTAAACCCCTTTCAAATTGAGCTAGGAACCTGAAATTAGGTATGTACTGCCTGCAGGCACTCTTGATGTGCCTTTTGGGTACTTTGACTGTTTAGCTCCATTGAACGCTTCCTACCCGCAATGCGGATTAGGAAAAGTGCGACGCAGAATACACACGTCGAGGCAATAATACGCAGCAATACTCGGTAGATATAAGATAAAACATAAATAAAAAGTCAAATACAGTATACTGTACGCGTAGATACTCGATAGGTAGGTAGGTAGGTAGGTATAGCATTACGTACAAGTACCTATTTATCGTATATAGGGTATTTCAACAAACACACGTTCGTACTATTCGCATATAGGCTAGAGCTAGCGAACTCTGCCTACACATTCCATTGCAGGCATCTCGTGTTTCACAGCCTTTTCACCGCAGCATCGATGTGCGGCGGGAAAAAACGTCAAATGTCAAGCTCAGATTAGAAAAGGACGACGACGAGCAGTACGAGCAGTACGGAGAGGGATGCGATGCGATGCGATGCGACGCGCGTAAAAGTACATATAGTCGTATATGTATTTTAACGCTTCGAATTGGATTAGATGGCGTTTATTGTGGTGAAAAGGCAAGACGAAGAGTACATATAAAGCAGCGCTATTACACGCCGAAGGCGAAAGCGTACACGTATACGCGGTTTTCCCTACCTTGCCCGGCAAGCTTTTCTGCCTTCGGCTGTGGGTAATTTTTACTCCGCAATCGTGTCACTGTTGGGGTAAAAAGTTTTAAAGTATTACGCCACTTAATGTTTTCGGATCTGGCTTTTCTATTAACCTAAGTATTAAATAACCGCTCGGCTGCTCGTTCGGTCGAGTCGGTTATCGCGTTACGGAAAGAAACACAGATAGACTTGGCTTGGGGAAAATTTTCACGTACACCTACTAAAATTCGCAGTACGCGAACAACGATAGCTAACATTGGTAAAAATTCCACCGCCGATATTTAAGGTACAAAATATCGGTACGATTCCCTTGTGAGTAGGAAAAAAACACATGCTAAAAATAACGGGATGTTAATTTTTTACAATAGCGTAGATATTGTTGTCGTACCGAGTCGATATAGGAATCGACTGCGGTATGAGTTGATTTAATCACAATTCAAATGGCATAATTGAAGCTCCATATGGTAAAAAAAATGAGAGTGAATTGAGACCAGTTATGAAGTCTTGTCTATTTACAATAATTCGAAGCGTCAAGGAAGGTGTTTTCTTTGCTTCGAGACGGATTTTGAGGTGCATCCGATATGCATCTAGATGCAATGAGGCCTATAAAGTGAAAACTCCGAAAAAACACATATAGGCCCCCCCCCAACTAAATCTATGTACTACCAAATTTCAACCCCCTACCACACCTTGAAGGGAAAATATGCGAGGGACGAACAGTAAAAGCAGCAAAAACAGCTTAAAAACTACTTTTTCAATACTGGGAGAAAGTGCAATAAAGTTGAATAGTTGAAACTCTTAAAACACCATCTTGGACCTTTACTTAACGTATATACCAAATTTTGATACCCCAACTCAATTTGGAAGAGAGATATGCAAGGGAAAGTTTTTTTTTTTTCGAAATCAAGCAGGAGATCTACCCTCTCTTCCCCTCGTCTTCTATGAGAACAAAAAGTAGGACAAAATATAAAACTCAAAAAAAGATCTAATCCGAATCGAAGTCAAATGTAGAATGTTTATTTATGTTTATTACATTTACAACTTTTAAATCAAAACAACATAATTT
>FIZR01012486.1:0-13789 GCA_900060175.1 Ferrisia virgata
TAGGGGTTTCTTTAATACCAAGTTATAGGTGGTTATGGGTAATTTTGGTATGACCTAAACGTAAACAGGTTATAATCACTTCTTGTTTTCGGTGTAGATGTGTCAAATTTTTCCGAGGACAGACAGATTTCTTGTGTTGAAAAAGTTTGTTTGCTGTATTTTGGTCCCATTCATTCTGCCAATTTTGATAAATTATTTTTTTAATATACTTTTTAATATCCTTGGGGATGGGTTGGAATATGTTTGAGGGTTGCGTAGCGTTTTTAGCCAATCTATCAATATTTATTGACACAAATAATTCTCAAAAATCTGCCCAATGCACTTTTAGTAGCATTTTTCTCACATTGTACTCCCTACTATTATGTAAAATGAGAAAAATGTTGGACAGTCCCTTCTTCTCGAAGTGGCGTGAGGGGAAAGGAGGGAAGCGGGGGAGGGGGGTTCTGCCTCTAAAAAAGTTGCAACTTTCTGAAGCGATAAGTCAATTATGCTAAAAAGTTCGAAAAATTGGTTCAGACAAACGTTGTACAGCGTCAAAATACAATAAATTTCGTTTTTTAAGTTTTTTTCCAAAATGTTCGGTAGGGGGAGCTAAGGCGAAACGAAAAAAAAAGTGATGCTTGAAAATTCCTGTTGAAATGAATAATTTACGCCTATGCGAGTCAGGTATAAATTTTAGCGAGCCAAAAATCAAATAAGCCTTATACAATGGTTTTTGTGGTCGCGAAATCCAATTTTTACAACAATTTGAGCATTGGCCTCAGATTGAGCTCCCGAAAGGGAGGTCCAAAGATATTGGTGTCAATTTACCTAGCTCCAAAATTGCCTTCGACTTTACCAATTTCATGTCCTCAAAACAGAATATTAGAAAACCCATATACCAAATCCAATGCTCATTTGAGTGCATTTTGCAAATTTTTGAAATTTTAACACCCCATTTTTGGGTTATTAATTCGAGATTAAAACCTAAAATCTCTCATTAATCTAGAACAGCGGATTTCAGCCTCAGAAGCTCAATTTAGGTTCAACGCTCAGTAGTAAAAATTATCGTTTTTTTAATACTCTACAACTTTTGCTTCAACATTTTTTTCGTAAATGTGATATAATCAAACTTTGCACCCCCTCCCCCCCCCTCAATATATGTGGATTTTGGAGGAGTTCGAAAATATTGAAATACATACTTCACAGTACACACGTATGAAATTTTCGCAATTCGTAAATTTTCATCGGGTTTGAGCATTTTTTGAGCTAAACGGACTGTACTATTTTTACGATTGAGTAGGAATGAAAAATGGTACATGAAAAATTGAATCCTGCAAAATACATCATCTACTTAAGCATATGAACTAAATAATTTCAATCTAGGAACGGAGAAGAGGAGGAAGGAAGATTGAACTTCATAAGGAATTTTTAAGGTTGAAAGAAAAATGCAACCCTAGATTGATACTACGAAGAGGTGAGAATTCAACGGAGGGTAAATTCTGAAAATTATTTTCAGCCAAAGCTATACGAGAGGGGTTAAGCTGCGTTAAGTCGAAACTATCAGCATCCTAAATCAAGCATTCGAGGGGGAAGAGGGTTCGGAGGTAGTACCTACAATTACATAACAGTGAAATTCTAATGAGATAATATTCAATGATTCCTGCATTAAAAGTTGAAACCACCAAAAATAGACTTAGATGTCTTTCTTAGTTACATTTCACTCTTTCGGCCAATAAGGAAGAAAGATGGTTGCTTGTACGAGAAAGATTTCGATATAGAAAGTTGAAACCATAAAAAAAATATCTCATACACCATTTCCATTCTACACGGAAAATTTCAGCCACCCTTTCAGACTAATTGACAATTATACATATGTAGCTCGATTCTTATACGTAAAATCAAGACTAAAAATAACATTCGACAATTAAGCATAAATTGAATAAATAATATACCTTTGACTAGATACTATCGGTGTTCTCGGTTTACAATATCCAACCGGATTTGCAGTAGACGACAAAATATGATCCGGAGTTCTCGACCTTCGGCCCAGTAAAGCAGTACAATGGGCGACTTGACGATGGCCATTTATTGTGCAGCATGTTCTCGAATCGCATACCATCGTCGAGCCGTAATTATTATTAGCGACAGCCGAACAATTAGCAATTTGATAACTTCCATGGTAACCGTAGTGTCCTGATGAAATATAAATAAATCAAGTTTTACAAATCAAGATAATCGTAAGTCTATGAAGTTCATTAAGGAAAGCATATAGCTCATACTTACTATTACTTGTGAGTAATTGGGTGAGTAATGTACTACTGGTAACTGAATCCGAATTGGATTGATCGCTTGGTAAATATCGGTTTTGATTATTTAGTAAGCTAGAACCACTACGAGATCGTCCTCTTTGCGAAAGCTGTTGAAAAAAAAAAAATACATTTTCAAAATTTAAGAATAATATTTAAATTTCTTTGAGGTATATATTATTTTCCAGTTCAATTTCTTTTCTTTCACATCTGCTTAAATTTTAATTACGGGTAGGCAATTTGTGATGCAGCATGGTTCCAAGTTCTCAGTCATGGACGTAACTACAAGACTGATCTGAGAGGCCAGGCTAACACCGAAAATCGTCCAGCCTTAGCATTACCTCCCAAGGAAAAAAAAAAACAAAAAAAAAATGCTAGAATTTCATACACTGATTCTCTAAACATTGCTAATCTTTCACTTTTGGATGAAAAAAAAACAAACAATGTGCCCCACTTGATTTTACTTTTAGCCTCCCCTAAAATATTTGTCCTTTTATAGCGTCCTCAGTCATCATTCTGTGGTTACGTCCCTATTCCTGGCGTTTCAAATTATTTAAAATTGAACTATTTATGATCAGATTAAAGCGACGCTGGTCGTTTTAAGTTCGGAGAAAAAGTAAATTCAGCAATTATGGAATTTTCGGGCCTAGATTTAGAAAATCGTACTACATAAATGTCAAAATTTTAGAAACTCAGTAGACTTATTCCACGTCAAAACGACGAGTTTGCCAGTAATTTTCATTCTAAACCTATAAAAGGGTGGTGGGGAGATAGTTTTGAGAGAATAAAAAGCAGATTCGAAACCGATGTCTGAAATTTTGAAATCTCAGAAAGTTTTGAGATGAACGCTTAACTTTTCAAGATGAAAATAAAAGTTCAATTTTACTATTTAAAAATATGAAAAAATTGCCACAAAGAGATCTTTTTATGTTCATTATGACCAATCAATTTCAAAAATCGTATCTTAACATCTTCATGAGAAAAGGCGGGGGGGGGGGGTAAATAAATTTTGGTCAATATTTTAAAAATGGAAAAGTGTGATGATTTATCGATTTCTACTAATTCAAGGATTCTAAGTTTGGATATCGAATTGGTTTTTTAATCCGACCCCTCTGCACCATACCCCACTACATGATCAAAAACAAAAATGGTGTAAATTAAATGGCATATTGATTATTTTTAATTTGAGCTCATTGAGTCTGAGTATTCAGTTGTTTTAAAGATATGGTCCTCAAATCCCCCTCTCTCTCGCCTTACTCCACCATCATCACAAAAACGGAAATCTTTGAGAAAAAAATTTAAAACGCATGCGGATATTCAAATTTTTACGTAATCTTTAATTTTGTTCGTAAAATACTGATGAAAATCAGTTCGTTATTAAAGTGGGAAATTTCAATGACAAAATTAGAAAAAATATATTGTTCTCCAACGCTTTAGTAATTGAAGACTCAATATGAAGCAAATTGGTAAAAATTGATAGGCTACAAACTATTTTAATCCGTTTTGAGGTTTTGAGAGATCATTATGATCATTTTTGGCCAAGTCAAATATTTATTTTTATTTATTTTTTTTCATTATTTATTTTTTTCTCCAAAACTAAAACAATTAGTTGCTTAGCTCGATATCGACCGAATTCGATAAAATTTGGGAAATAGGCTTCGGTTGGAGGTGGATTTGGTATTCTGGAGTAGAGATGATCTCGGGTCAAAATTCAGTTTTGCCCAAATTCGGGGGAGGGAGCGCTGAGAGGCTAAAATTCCAAAAATTGTTCCTTTTTGAGACAATCGATAGATAGTCCAAAGTTGTACAGCATATTCAAAAATCAGCTTCCTAGGTCAATTACGAAGGGAGATATGAGGTTTTTTTTCTTTTTTGAGCTTGAAAAAGGGTTGTTCCCCCCTATCATTCGTCCAAACTAAGCTAGAAATTAGAAATTTGGTATGCGGACTTGGTAGTGCCCGTAAATGCGCCTTTTGGGGGTCTCGATATTTCAGCTTTATTACAGCCCCTCACAGCACCGAAAATGTAGTTCCTTTGTCGGTTTTTAGCCTGATTTTCTATGCCATATTATTGTTAATGAAAACCACGCTATTACAGTCCATCGACCGACAATGGATGGAAAGGGAGGGGGGAAGGGTTCCACAAAATTCGTTTCTGTATCCTAGAAGACCATTACAACCATTTTTGGTCATGCCAGATATTTTTATTTTTATTTTTCTATTTAATTTTTTTCCCCCCACGTTAAAACCATTTACTCTGCTGGATACGGACCAAAATCCCTCCAATTCGGTCAATCGTCTCAGTTTGGCAGCGAATTAGATACATACGAGTGGGGATGAACTTGGATCAAAATTCAGTTATGACCCAATTTGGAGGAGGGGGTGCTGAGAGGTCAAAAACGAAAAAATTGACCATTATTAAATCAATGCATGAAGAATCAAAAGTTGTATAACATATCCAAAAATCAACCTCCTAAGTCAATTAGGAGGGGATATATAGGACTTTCCCCCTTTTTGACCTTGAAAAAGGGCTGCCCCTCTCAAATTGAGCTAGGAAGTTGAAATTTGACATGTACATTCAGTGAGAGGCCTTGAATGTGGCTTGCACGAGTCTGAACTTTTTAGCCACGTTTCACCCCCTCACAGCCTCAAAAATGTTATTTTTCGGTCGTTTTATTTGATTTTTCAAATTTGTGGCACGCATATATCCCCTCCAAATTTGGCTAGGAAGTTGAAAATTGGTACAGAGATTTAGTATAGGTTCTAGATGGGCCTTTTGGTAGTGTCGACTTTTTTTTCCCGTCGCACTCCTTTCCTTCCTCCCCTCCTCCTCATCGTTGATAAGGAAAAATTTCGATTTACAAAACTATAATATTTCACAAAAATCAGACTGAAGCGATGCTTTTTTTGAATTCTTACCAAGATTTAGGACCCCATCCCCCTGGTGAAATCCTCTTTTTGAAGTTGATTGATCAAAACAAGCATACAAAGATCTGGTTGGGTCGATTTTTCAGATTTTCAAATGTTAGCTTTAAACGTTCACGTGGATCATGGGAAGTTGAGCTTTCATCTCGAAAGTTCAGCTTTGAACTTTAAAAATTCTGACCATCGGTTTCGAATTTCTTTTCGTTTTTCTACAAAATCACGCAAACAGAATACTTTCAAGTACATACAATTTCGAAAAATACGAGCCTTCGAATTGACAAAATATACAAATTGTACGGAAATTACACAGACTAACGCCCTCTCTCCACGTTTGAAACCCATGGGTTAGGTCTATAAAATTATTTTTTCACTAGACAAGCGAAAGTAACTCGTAAAAAAATTATGAGCGGAATGAGCGGATCTGGTACGTCGTGGGGTAGATTTTGTGTCATTTTTACGTGGAATGAGCCAGTACGACTTCGGATTTAGTTAAAATGAACGTATCATGCAGCTAATTCGAATCCTACCTATCTGGTACCTATACCAATCGTGTATACTTATTTCTCAATCGATAAATCAATCATCAATCTAACAAGCCATTAAAATTATCTCATCAAGCAGGCAATTTTGAATACACGGCTCATCACTGTTCCAATCATATTTCACCTCCTATTCCATATCACCTATCGATTTAGAAAAATTCAGTATTCGTCATCGATTGAAAAAAAATAAAATAAAATCAATAGTGTGAAAAAAATTTAGACCGAAAATACCGACCAGAATAATCTAAACACGACGAAAAAAAATACCTAGCTAATATAAATCGATAGGAAATTTTATCGTTTAAAAACCAACGCAACAAAATTAAACTTTTACTTCGAATAAATCAGAATAATCTCCAAGTTGTATATTTGATTTAATCATCATTTAAAATTTTTCTTATCGTAAGACGGAAATTTACTGAATGTAAATTGTATAAATACGTTTGTTACCTTTAACCTTGACAAATGCTGCTGAAATTTTCGTCGAGATAACCAACAGCAAATGTGATAAGAAATGTATGAATATGAAAAACCGTTAAACCGGTTCCAAATTGCAGAATATCTTTGCGCATGCCTATCTGTATCTAGGCTGTCTACTTATTATGTTTTACAATGGTCACTTTACCCAGTGTAATTTACTTTCTGGGTTTATTAACACCTTAAATCAAGGTTATTCAAAATAAACACTGCGTTTTAGTCAGCTACATACACTAAGAAGCTTACAAAGAACTGGTAATAAATCCGTTGCTGACGAATCATAATTTTACAATCGGAATATTTACACGTTAAACAGGTGTAAATTTTCCATTATCGTAATGTTTCATTTATCAATCGAACTTTTTCTTCAACAATTTCACCGCTTCGGTTGGTCAAGAATATTATGTAATATGATTTTCATCTTACATCATTTCTAGTACGTCTTATTTTTCTAATAATGTTACTAAATTATCGCGATAATGGCGATGATATTTAGAAAAAAAAAATAAAAATAAAAATAAATTAACAAAAAACATCATATTCGTAGATACCTTCGGTACGGCGAACATCTCTTCTTCGGAATTCATCGGTAAGCTGCTAGATCTAGAAGATCTCGAGGTAGAGAGAATTTTGTAATTGCTGCTGGTAGAAGGCGAATACGCCGATTGTACGTTGCCAGCTGATGCACCATATGAATTTGCTGATTCGTACGATCCATAATGATGATTAGACATCATCGAACTATTATTATAATTAATTGGCACCGAAGCAGAAACGTTTCTGAAACCATAACGTATCCGATCAGCAAAAATGTTAAACGTAAGTACCCTTAATATGTTGGTAATGCGGTAGTAAAGCGTACTTACTTTACAGAGGTCTGGTGCGAGTAATTTACAATACCATCTTGATGATGAGCGTGTTGAGCAGAGTGATGGTAATTTTGAGACGAGTAAGGGATATAATTCGAGTTACTGTTTTGATTATATACAGAGTTGACATTCGAATCGTGATACATGGCGTTGTTACGATATGCAACTTTTGAATTTACATCTTGTTGTATGCTCAACTGAAGAGGCTGATCGGGATCCGATTTCAGATAGAATTTTTGATCTTCGTTGTTGGACGATACGTTGGTCATACCAGACGATGAATTCAAACCAGCGTTAGTCGTCTGCTGGTAGAATGACGACTGAGATACATCGTCATAGTTGACGTTCAACGAACGATACAGATCGTCCGATGGATGGTATTCCTCCGGTACCGATGGCAACTTCGTCGAAGGAGATAGTAAATCTGAAATTGAAAAATATATCTTATTCGCGCTATTTATAAAAAAAACGTTTAAAAAAATATATACCTAGAGCTATGTTAATTGGAAGAAAGATTTGCTAAATTTCTCTTCGATTTAAATTGTAATTAATTAAGCGATTTATTACAGCGGTAGCCTCTTAATACGTGACTAGAAACTAAATTAGGTCTATTACGGACCACACGATATTCATTTTTTTAATCCAATAAATGGATACTTTGTTCGTTATTTCGAATGAAAGAAAACTTAATCGAATAATTTTCGACGCGACCGTTGGAAAAGAAATGAAAGCAAAAGAACGAATAGCACACAGTGAAAATTCAAGTAGTCAATTAATGCCTCCCAGGAATATGTAAAAATTCGAATAAATAATATGATTGCGCGTTTATAGGCAAGAGATGCCTAGATAATTTTTTTCAATCTAATTTAATAGCTCAAAAAATATCAAATCGAATTTAACTCGTAATTTCTTCAATAAAAATTGATGTAATCACAGAAAAGAATTTTTGGCAATGCTTGCGCAATACTCATCACGGTAAAAATATTTATTCAGAAAAAATTTAACCAGAAGATATCTTTATTGTATTTAAAAAATCAAATAATTCATCGCTAATTTTACTAAATTTTTTTTTCAATTATATTCAGTTTTCAAATTTTATTATTTTTTATTTATTTTATTTTTTCACATTTTATTCTTTTTGATTTCTCTATTTTTTTACATTTTTTACTTATTTACTTTTTAATTTTTCAAACTTTTTAAATTTTTAATTTTTTTAATTTTATTTTTTTCTATTATTTTTATTTTTTAATTTTTTTCATTATTTTATACTTTTATGATTTTTATTTCAACTCTTTTCAATTTATAATTTTTTAAATCAGACTTATCCGTGTCAACATTTTAACGTAAGGTCCAAAAATGAACCAAATCTGAAGCAGTGTTCCCAACCTTGAGTTTTAACACCAAATTCCCATTGTCAACACCTATTTTTAAAAATAAAATTCTATTCTTTGAAATTATTAGGGAAATTTCATGCAAAAATTATTGTGATTGGCAACACTGCAAAAATGTAACATATAAACGTTACGTTCTCAGAAACTGACTCCCACTCCTAAAATCCATGTCAAAAAGTAGGTAGGTATTTCATTATTTATAAAAAAAATTTTATGAAATTATGATCTAATTTGATACAATAGTAGAGTATATTTACTATTTAAACTCCAAACTGGCACTTTGGAAAAAATAATTTGTCCCCGAAAAAACCAATCGAAAAATATTTAAAAATCAATTCAAAGGTGTGAAAAAAGCAACAATAAATAGAAAAAAAACAGTGAAAAAATTGAATTAGATGGTAAAAGATTACCAAAATTAAAAAAACAAAGACAATACAAATCACCATTTAAAATTTTTTCAAAAAATTTTATTTGTAAAAAAATAATCAAGTCATCTCTCACTATAAATTTCAAAATTAAAAAAAAAAAGAAAGTATAACAAAAATATTTTAAGAGTACCTTAAAATATTTCCAAGTTATAACGAGAACAAAAATTGTACATAGAGAAGTCAATAAATTTTTCCAAAATACCGAACTGTTTTTTTTTTATTTTACAAAATTTTCACAGCATTAAAAAAATTTGTTCGATCAACTCTTTACTTTTGAGGTATTTCAATAAACGCCCAAGTATACAGAAACACAAAAACTGTAACGATAAGGGGGTGTTTCTTTTCTGCTTTTTCACTTCAAAAAATTCGAAAAATGGGATTTTTTTCCATTTGTATACATGAATGCGATGTGCTAGGACACATTAATGTCAAAAGACTCACAAAAAAAACCTTATTTTTCGATTTTATAGTTAATTTTGAAATTTAAAAAAAATTTAGGAGTAGGCACGATGTGAGTTAGAGACGCCACTTCACGCCTTTTTTACACAACCTCTTCCCCATTTTCAAAAGAAAAAGCTGGAATTGAAACGCCTTTATTATACTCAAAATAACTGTGAAAAGGGAGAAGTTTTTTCAAAGTAGTGATCATTCAAAATAACGATGGAATGCAGCAGAACTCAGGACAGTGAAAGTAAAAAGTTATGGGGAAGGAAGGAGGATTGAAAATTTTTTTCTGATTCGTGTTCACTGAAAATAACAGCTGAACACAGAATAGAAAGATCCAAATAAGTTGTCAATGCAATGATGGAAAAATTCAGATCAAAAAGAGGGAAAATCCCTACATCTCCCCTCCTAATTAACCCAAGAAGCTGCTTTCTGGGTACGCTATACAACTTTGGATTATCTATCGATTGTCTCAAAAAGGTACAATTTTTTCGATTTGGACCCTCAGCGCCCCCTCTCCCGAATTTGGTGTCACTGAACTTTGACCCAAGATCATTCCCACTCATATATATCTAATTCGTCGCCAATCTCAGTCTATTGACCGAATTGGAGCGATTTTGGTCTGTAAAGAGCGGAGTAAATGATTTTAGTCTTCGAGGAAAATAAATAAATAAATATCTGACATGGTCAAGAATGGTTATTTAATGGTCTCCTGAGACCCCAAACCGGATTTTGTTGATATCCCCCCCATCCTCCGCTGTAATTCTATAAACCGTAGTAGCCTAGGTTTCAATTACAATATGACATAAAAAATCAGGCTAAAAGGTGACATTTGGAAATTCCTTGTCAAATGAATAATTCACGCCTATGCGATTCATGCATAAAATTCATCGAACTAAAAATTGAACGAGTTTCATAAAAAAGCTTTTGTAGTCGCGGAATTCCATTTTGACAACCATTTGAGCATTGGCCTTAAATTGGGCTTGCAAAAGAGAGAGGTTCAAAATCAAAAATTTGGCAAATTTTAGACATTGATATGAATTTACGAAGCTCAAAGTTGTCTCAAACGTTGACAGTTTCAGGAACCCAAAACAGCACATCTACAAAACCCATATACCAAATCTGATTACCATTTGTGTGCATTTTACAAAATTTTCAAAATTGAACACCCTGTTTTCGGGTCTAGTTCGGGTCCAACGGGTGTACACTTTTATTCAACCGGAACAACAGATTTTAGACATTTTAAATTGACACCAGGGTTTGAACTTTGAAAAATTTTGGATTTTAAAACACCCCTTCGAAAGCCCGTTTAGGGGCCAATTTTTGAGTTGAAAAACTCATATTATGCATGACAAATGACGACATTTTTACATTTTTTTTTTTCTACCAAATTGCTTTTACTTTCAATATATTCCTTTTCCTTCGACGTTTGAAGGACATCGTACGGATCATGATCGAAATTTTTCTACTATTAGTTTTCTACAAAATGTATCAAGTTTCAAAAAATATAGGGTTTTCATCGCTGAGAACTATTTCACTTAATTTGTCGAATTTCAATGAAATATGAACAACTCGTCCAAAATTTACTTCGGAAACTCGATCATTACCGCATATCTCATAAAGTATAGGTAAGGTACCTTATCAACTTGACGTATTTTTTTTAGACAATTAAACCTCGAAAATACTTTCAAATAATCACAATATTAAATATTTCGCGCCATATTTAAATACGAGTACACAAAGCTACCGTATTATTTATTTATCTTAAACCGTTTCACAAGGAAAAAGTACAACTTTAGAATTTCGATAACATCGACACATTGTACATTTTATCATTTAACCGATAACGGTTTCAAGTCAAAACAAAAGGCCCCCTCATTAACGTATTCAAATAACATATACTCTATCGAGTGTTGTCGAATTCCTTATTTCCTAAATACTACAAACACTTCGAAACGAAACCATACTTACCAGTACGTTTACTCCGAACAAGGAAAAGTATAATGAAAAAATATATACAGGTAAAAATAAATAAATAAATTACCATGTAGTGGCTCCAACATATCCATATAATCATCTAAATTCGGCTGCAGTTGAACTAAACTCGGCTGGATGAAATCGGCTAAGCTGGCACCTCGAGCTGCAAAAGTCAAAGCAAAATAAACCCAACGATCAAAAATTCACCATAACGTTTCTATTTCCATTATCTTTTATACGGGTCGATTGTTCACATTCGCGAAAAAAAAAAATAGTATAAAAAAAGCCAAGAACATAATATCATTTCGATCATTGGCCAGGCTAATATACGAGAGGGAAAAAAAACCAACATTTTTAATTAAGGTCGTACTTAGTAGGGCGAGGAGAAAAATTTGATAAATTCGAAAAATCTATCTTATTGAACGAGGCGAATAAACGCGATAAGGTTAATTTTTTAACGACTGTAAATATATTAACTATAAATCATATATATATTAATATACCTCGTATTATATATATATGTACTTGTAATTTAATAAGAATGTTAATCGTAACAGCAAAGCCAGATTTTGTGCTTGCTCTTCTTTCTCTCCATCATTCTTTCTATATTTATAATACGTGGTTATAGGTATAATGATGAATTTTAAACGATAGATAGATATTACGATGAGCGAAGAGAAAGAGAAAAAAGGAAACATCTTTAATTACAACAAAAAAAAAATGATAATAATTAATATAAAGCAACGTATAAATTCGTTAAAAAAAAATCAGTTCAGCAACAAACTATATTCGTTTATTTTCCTCTTATTAGTATCGTACGAATGTATTATTATGCTACGCTACGTTAACGAGTATAAATTTATCTTCATTAACAGTCTGCAAATACTACCACGTCCCTGATCATATACGAACAGATAAATGGCAAACGATACAAATTAATTCTTCGCCAAATAACATCACTTTGGTATACTTGTATAAATGATGCATAATTTTACGTCTCTGCGTTTAACCCTTTGCAGCAGTAAATTTACCATTCGCGAATGGAAGTACAAAGTATTTCGATTAAATATCTCTCCATACATGTTCACGATTCACATTTTGTTCTTCAAAAATGTAGTGCAAAATTAAAGCAAAACTCGTCTAGCATTTCTATAATATCCTGGCAAAACCCTAGCTCTTATAGCTACCCAGGTAGAATTACATATATAATAATTCACGCATAATTAACCTATCACTAGTCATGTGTTATATTACGTGACATGCTCTTTCCCTCCTCTCTATCTTCGTAGCCAACTTAATAAGTACAAAGGTCTTTCTAATGATCAAATTTTACATCTATTATCGTCTAAGTTCACGCAGATACGTAAATACTTCATTTGGAGTGTTATCACGTTTAAAATATTATCTAGAACCGATTTATTTATACTTATAATCATTTTCATTTTTATGAAAAGAAAAAAAAAATCACAAAGGTACTTGTGCTAGTTTACGAAAAAGCCATTTTACTGGAGTGATTCGTTTTTGCCTTTTTTTTTTCGAAAATCGAAACGTATTAGGGCACAATATTTGTCCAGTTGGGTTCAAAACAACAAGGTAAAAATTTCAGTCACCTATTTCTTGTAGAAATTTCAATTAGGCTCTAAAACGGTTCAAAATTCAAAAAAAAAAAAATTCAAAAAAGAATTTCGAAAAAAATCTTATTAGAAGTAGTTCTAGTACGACTAATTTTACCCAAAGAGATCATTTGAGATGATTTTTGTATGTGAACAGGGCCATATAAAATGTGCCAATTTTCAACATATTCGTGTATTTTAGAAAAAAAAATTATTGAAAAATTGAGAAAAAAATTAATAAAATTGGGGACTCATAAAATAGGAAGGTTTTCAATATAGTAACCAAACTAGCTCATCTGAGGAAATTGTTCACAATTATCTTGTTTTCAAAAGTAGTGTTAAATCGCTGAAAATATGGAAAAATGGCAAAAAAACAAATGAGAACCCCTGAAGAAAGCAGCAAGGGAAGGAAAATCGCCTCTAGTCAGCTCGATGGATTATAATATTGATAATCTTTGCTTTTTACAAGTACCCAGCTCTCTAATTTTTTTTTCGATTTTTTAACAATTTTTTTTTTTTTTTTTGAAAATACTTGAATATGTCAAAAATTGACCTATTTTACACGACCCTATAAAAACGGTTCACATTCAAAAATCGCCTCAAATGATTTCTTTTGGTTAAACAAATCTTATCAAAACTATTTCTAATAAAAAATTTCACAAATTTTTTTTGAGTAGTTTTCAAATTTTGAACCGATTTAAGAGATCTTCTGGACAAAAAACCCCCACCCACATGCGAATTATGTAACATACAAATTACTATCAACCATATCATCTTCCACTGTCCAAAATTTCACCTAGAACGTAGTACACTGTTGACCTTTACTCACCCCAAAA
>FIZR01012489.1:0-14016 GCA_900060175.1 Ferrisia virgata
GTTTTTGTTTGTTGTTGTTGTTGCTGCAAGTGCTGCAATTTGACAGTTTGACTTCGCAGACCTCAGATTGTCAAATTGCAGCACTTGCAGCAACAACAACAACAAACAAAAAAAAACCACATAAACCACACTCTGCTACCATGTGACGAAGTTTATCGTCATTTTGTTATTATAAATGAACGAATTTTGTTTTTAATTTTATTTCAACGTCAATTGCATTTTAGAACATGCTTTCAAATTAAACGATAAAAAGTAATGCGAAAGTTTCAACATGAATAACTTTAACCTAAATTTTAATTTTTAAATTCATATTATTTGGCTTTTTCCTTCGCATTCGCGACAAGCAGATTGGTTAGTGACAGAAACTGAACCTGTATGAAGGTTGTGTTTCAGGTTAAGGGTGCCTTTTATTTTTTTACAGTTGATGTTAGCGAAATGGCTCATCGTGTTACATGTCTCACGGTGGGCGGTTTGCGTTGAAGCGAAAAAGAATGCTTGCTCATAACACAGGGTATCCTAAAAAATACCTACAAATACGAAAAGTGTTTTCTTCTGAAAATAATCGAATAGAAAGGGTATGTTATTATTCGATTTTTCGGTAATGCACATCGAAAAAGTTTTCCTCAATTTTTCAATTTGGAACCAGCTTAGTATTTTGCAACTGATTATCAAAAATTCTCAAAAGCACTTCAAAACGAATCTCTATTCCTAACCCAAAATTTATTAAATGCAAAAATTCACCTAACATCGGCATTTCAGGAAGAACTGAGGATTATTACAAAAATACTTGAATAATCAATAAAAATTTTGCTTATGCTGTAACTTGGTTTCATACACACGGCGTTTAAAGGGTTGAAACGGCGTTGGGGATATTGAACGGCGTCTGAGGGGTTTAAACGGAGTTTGGGAGCTATTGAACGGGATCTGAAGGGGTTGGAACGGCGTTTAGGAGCTATTTAAAAGGGACTGAGGAGTTGGAAAAGCGTATGGGGGCAATCAGATCGCGTCTGAGGGGCTGGAATAGCGTTTGGAGGCTATTGAACGGGGTCTAAGGGGTTGAAATGGCGTTTGGGGTCTATTGAACAGTGTTTGAAGGGTTGGAGCAGCATTTGGAGGCTATTGAACGGCGCCTACAGTGTAGGAACGGCGACTGAGGGCTATTTAACGGGATCTGAGAGGTTTAAACAACGTTTGGGGGCCATTGAACAGCGTCTGAGGGGTTGTAACGACGTTTGTATGCTATTGACCAGAGTCTAGGTGATTGGAACAGCGTTTAGGAGCTGTTGAACGGGGTATGAGGGGTTAAGACGGTGTGGGGGCTATTGAACAAGTTCATCTTTGCATTGATAAAATGTCAAATCAAAATATCCAGTGGCTTACTTGCGTATCAAGCCGGCGGAATGGTAATGAGTGTATTTTATTTTCTTGTTTTTCCAACCAGTATAATCTCTCTGCAGATTCGTCGACAGTCAATGATAAAGAATTGTGGAAAGCTCCATCTATCATGATCTCCTCATGTGTTCCATCCATGTAAGATTTAAAAATGTATCTTTTATTGGGCCAAGGGGATTTCCTTGTGTAAAACATCATCCTAAAGATGCCCTTAGTACAATATAACTACACTATATGAAAGATTTTACAATATGAACAAATGCTGACCCTGATCTAGGCGCTAGAGCAATATTATTCACATCGCAACATGCAATACGTTTGCAATTTCGTTTTTCTTCAAGTGTACAAACCATTAACGAAGTTTCAGTTGTAAAATATAAATTATTCGTAATATAATCGACAGCCAGGGAAGTAATCGGTACAACTGGAAAATGCAACGTGTAAAGTTTGCCCTCAGTATTCATGGATTTTTTGAAAGATATAAAATTAACGATACTTACACCAAGATATTATGGGATTGAGTGATTCAGCCTGATTTCTACGACTAATTGCGGTTCTATAAATGTTTTTGCTAATCTCTCTGTATTTTGTGTAATAGATATAGTCGTGCGCCGCTGTTAAAATGTAGCATTCGACTAGATTTTCAATTATACTGACCTTTTCTGTTGTCATATTTAAAGTTTTAATTCTAGTGGGTGTTGAGTAAATCAATAAGTCTCCATAAGACACTGGAACACGTAATAAAAAATTTGAATTATAGGGAAATCCATGCTATAATCGTGGAATTTAATTTAATATAGGCTTCAAAAAACATCACCAACGACGTACGATCGAGTTTTGCTGTATTTAGTGAAACAGGTAATTTTAAAAAGATGAGAGTAGTCTTATACTCAAGTGCAATTATTTTTGCTTACATTTACTGTGGCACCTGGCACCACTACCGTTGAATGCGTCTTTGTAATGTTTGTAGCACGAGCATGAAATTTTTGTTTTGTACTTCGAACATCTTTGTTGGCAAGTATATTCAAAGCTGCAATCTTGCACTTCTGCAATTGAGGGTATTGTTACATAGTCCTACTAGTTTTCCCTATATCAAAAACATGTTGGACTTACTACTGCATAAATCTTCCAATTCAGTATTTTTTGAATCACAAAAGCATTTCGATCCGTGCGGAGTAGTAAAACAGGACTCCGGACAAGTATTACATATCCTATCATCTGGTATAATAGTATGAAATATTGTTAATTGTTCAAATGATGGTTGGCTCATTCCATGTCAAAACGACCTTACACTGACTTTGGGTCTTTCAATTTTGCTCGAAATTTGTTTGCATGTTCCTTTCAATGATGCAGTGAAGGAAATATCGTAATTTCCACTATTACCCTTCAACGGAATAGGACAGGGTGGCTCGTGCGGTTTTTGAACAGTTCCGATTTTTTTATCAAACAACTCGACGTCGAAGGTATGGTGAAAATTTTGATAGCATGGAGTTGAAATTTTGAGATGAAAGCTCAGCTTTTTATAATAATCATAAAGGTTGAAAGCAGTCATCTAAAAATAAGGAAAAACTACCTTGAAGAGATGTTTTTATGTTTATTTCAGCCAATTAATTTTCAGAATGGAAAATCATATCAGCATGCGTGTGCAGTAGAGAGGTCTTTTGTATCGAATAATACTAATTTGAGATCTCTGAATTTAAATACTTATTCGTTTTTTGGAAGGTCCTCCTTAGAGCATTTTACCCCTTCTCCTCCAGCATAAGTCCAAATTTCATTCGTGATGTTTTTTAACATTAAAAATTATTAAAAATTGATCAGTATTTTTTAGCCTGATTTTTTATGTCATATTGCGAATGAAAACCAGACTATTACAGTCTATCGACCAACAACGGGGGGAGGGGGTATACCAACAAAATCCTTTTGGTGTTCTAGAAGACTATTCGGACCATTTCCGCGCATGTCAGATATTTATTTATTTAGAAAATTTTTTTTCCTGAACATTTAAATCATTTACTCTGCGGATACTGACGAAAATCGCTCCAATTCGGTCAATCGGCTCAGTTTGGCGGTAGATTAGATACAT
Source organism: Ferrisia virgata (assembly GCA_900060175.1). NCBI lineage: Eukaryota > Metazoa > Arthropoda > Insecta > Hemiptera > Pseudococcidae > Ferrisia > Ferrisia virgata. The sequence goes on from FIZR01012489.1 coordinate 3,476, forward strand.
ATGAATGGGGATGAGCTTGGCTCAAAATTCAGTTATAACCTAATTTGGGAAAGGGGGTGCTGAAGAGTCAAAAACTCAAGAGTTGCCCTTTTTTAAATCAATTGGTACAACATCAAAAGTTGTATAACATATCAAAAAATCAACCTCCCAAGTCAATTAGGAGGGGTAATATGGGGGGTCTCCCTTTTTGACCTTAAAAAAATGCTGTTCTTCCCTATCTCCCCACCAAATTGAGATGGAAAATGAAATTCGGTATATTTATTTAGCTGCAGTTCTAAATGTCTTTTGGGGTTCAACTTTTTTCTCTAGTGCACCCCCTCACAGCCCCCAAAAAGTGAGTTTTTGATCGATTTTTCTCATTTTTCTCATTTTTAAAGTTCCTTCCTCACATAACTCCCCTCCAAATTGAACTAGGATCTTGAAATTAGATATGTACTAGATCTGTTATTTATAGGTCTCAAATTTTCAGCCTCATTTCACTCTCTAACATCCCCAAAAATGGTTGTTTTTTCTTATTTTTTGAATTTGTTCCTTGCTTAACTCCCCTCTAAACTGAGCAAGGAACTTGAAGTTGGGTATGTACATTAAGTAGGAGTCCTCGGAGTTACTTCACTAAAAGAAAAATTATCTTTGATGGTGAAGAAAAATTTCTTTTTCATGGCTTTCTACAGGGATCAGTCCTTGGTCCTGGCATGTGGAACATTGTATTCGATTGTATACTTCGAGTTTTAGACAATAGATGGACATGGGCTTTCTCACAAAGTTACGAGACGATACATTGCTGCTTATTGAAGGTGATTATCCAGATCAGTTTTGGACACGCATACCAACAGCTATAGAAGCAATAATCTTGTTTTTGAACAAAAGACAACTGCAACTGAACATTCAAAAGACTGATATTATTGTTGTGGACAAACGCACCAAAAATCAGAAGCGCCAAGATGAAATATCAACATCCACCATCAGTGGTGTTGAAATCAACAGAAGCACCGCACTGAGATACCCTGGAGTGATTCTTGATGACTCGATGTGCCTTTTGGGGGTCTCGACTTTTCATACCCATTTTACCCCTTTACAGCTCCAGTGTTACAAAAATCAGGCTAAAAAAGCATTTTTTATCACTCAACTTTTTCCTCAAACATAATCCAACTGTTGACAGTCCAAATTTTTTAGCACTTGATCATTGAGAGTTGACGGTCTACAGTGGGCTGTTCCCAGTTGACCAACAATAATGTATCATCAAAGTTTGGGCTGTCAATTCTTAACAGTCCAGATCCATGAATACTTGACCATCAATAGTTGATTGTCAGCCGTGGACTGTTAAAAATTGACTATTGATATCCGAAGTACTAACATTTTGAACGTCAATTGAAAAGTTGAAAAAAAAAATGCCAAGTTAATTTTCAAAATTGTTTTTGTTATCACTTTCATGTTCCAGTAGAAGTTCAAATTACATCTGAAGTGGTAAAATTTTTAAACAAATTGTGATTTCTTCTCAATAGCAGGACTTTTGAAAATCGCTGAGCATATTTTTCATAGCATTCAACTTTCTTGTTGAACATAATATAACTGTTGACATCCAGATGTTAACATCTTAGAATAGTTGACCATTAATGTTAAGGTCACGAAAACCTGAACAATCCGAATTTTGACTGTTCAGATTTTGATGATCCGCTGTTAATGGTCAACTGTAGAATACGCTATTAAACATCTTTCGATGTAAATAATTTAATATTCGGTTTCAGCAATGTTGAATTAGTAGATATCGATATGCCATATGCTGTTACAATTTTTTTCGCATAATTTTTTGATTTGTATGAGGATGTGGGGGCAGGAGGCTGAAGGGACATATTAAAAAAATGAGGGAAGCATCGAAACCCGAAGACTTCAAATTATTAAGAATTGAAATGTCGGTTTACTTTTTCCATTTTTTTTTTTTTTTTTTAATTTTGGCCTTTTTCAATGGGCTAATGACGAGATTGAAAAGGAATTGATCAAAAAAAATGAGCCGATATTCAAACTCAGTGTCCTGAACTTGGTGACAATCGATACGTGATTTTACATTTTCAATTTTTTTGAATTTTAATCAAAATTGAACACCCATCTGCCACCTGGGGTCGTTCAGATACGATTTTGAAAATGGATCTGCCAAAATAGATGTGTATAAAAAGATCCCTGTGGTGATTTTTTTCAGATTGTAAACGGTAGCCTAAAACTTTTGTGTTCATCGCAAAAATTTTAGCTTTGATCTCAAAATTTCCAACTTGAAGCTTTTAAAATTTTACTCATTCAATTCCCTACAAAATCGTTCATCCCGATTTTCGTGACATATCGCAATCATGAGAATTGACAAAAAGCATCGCTAAATCAGCATTAGAGGATAGGAAGGATTCAATGGGGCTAAAAAGTCAAAACCTCCAAAAGGCACATGTAGGCTCCTTACTGATTGTACATACCTAATTTCAACTTCCTTAATCAATTTGGAGCGGAATTATGCTAGGAACAAACTCAAAAAATAAGAAAAAATGGCCAAAACCCAAATATTTGGGACTGTGAAGCGGTGAAATGGGGCTGAAAAGTCAAGACTCCAAAAAAAACTTATCTAGCATCCCTGTTGAATGTACATACCAAATTTCAGCTTCCTAACTCATTTTGGTAGGGACATAAGGAAGGGAAAACCCCTCATATCTCCCCTCCTAATTGATCTAGGAGATTGATTTTTGGACATGTTTTACAAATTTCGATTCTCTATTGATTGACTCAAAAAGGAATAATTTTTATGCTTTTGGCACCCTCAGCAGCCTATCTCCTAAAATCAGGCAAAACTGAATTTTGACCCAAAGTCATCCCCACTCGTATATATCTAGTCCGTTGCCAAACTGAGTCGACTGACCAAATTGGAGTGATTTTGGTTAGTATCAAGCAGAGTAAATGATTTAAATTTTCAGGAGAAAATAAATAAAATAAAATAAAAATAAATATCTTACGTGGCTGAAAATTTTCTTAATGATCTTCTAGGATCCCAAAACGAATTTTGTTGGTATCCCCTCCCCCTCGGCCGTTGGTCGATAGATTGTAATGGCGTGGTTTTCATTTAACAATATGACATGGAAAATCAGGCTGAAAAAGACTATGTACAAGTAGAAGATATGAAGCACAATCTCAACTGGAAACAGAAATCCATCTCTTATAAGAGTAAATGGAGTATGCATGTTGACATTTTAAAGGCGGGCAAATGCATGGAAATCCGAACAAATGAAGGGGATCGAAACTGGCTAACTAAAATTCACCAGTCAACTCACCCTGTAAAAATCTACGAGAAATGGTCAAGTATGCCAGGAAACGAAAAATCTAAACTTGCACCGAATTTATTGACACAAAAGACGCGACCAACCCCACAACGACGAATTTCGAAATACAAGCCTCCAAAGTTTAGCTGCGCCATGCCCTAGAAGGTTGGGGTCAAAATGACGATGGTTTCTTCTCTAGACCATTGAAAAAAACACGTCTAAAAATCTCAAGATCCAAGATTATATTTGATTCTTTTTGGTATGGAATGAGTAAGTTTTCAAAGCTACTGTATAAAAATTCGAACTTACCAACTTGGGTGCAATTGTTGTTTTCATCTGAACAATCGAAACAATTACACTCGCCATTGCAAGTATACTCCAAATCGAGACATTTCAATTTATCCTCGCATAAGAATTTTCCTTTACCAAAATGACACTCATGCACATTGACTTCGTCACCTGAATATTTTGCAAAATTTCCAAGCACAGATGTCAAATCGAATGATTTCGACGTTCCTACGAAGAAGGAATGAACTGGACCAAAATCAAATTACCACAGCTCCATTCATCGGATCCGTCCGAACAATCTTTAATCGTGTTGCAATAAGCTGTCACGTTCAGGCAGGTGTTATCACCAAAACACTTGAATTTTCCAGCTCCGCAAGTTTCCTGTAATTTTATTCGTGTTATTTTAATTTTTCCGAATCCTGACTCTGGACTATTATCGCTTTTATGTGTACCTTATCACAAGTAGGGAATTCGTCGCTGCCATCGCGACAATCTGTATAAACACCGTTGCAAACCAATTTATCCGAGATATACTTTCCATTTGCGCATCGAAAACTCTTCAAAGTGGTCAAATTAACGTTATGAACCTAAATTAGCGCAGATCGAGTTGGTATTACTTAAATTCGAGTTTGGCGATCGCGAAGCAAACTTACTTCTTCATTTGACAACAATACGAACAGTAAAACTAAACAGATATTTATACCAAACATTTTTACCAGTTGAAAATTATAATTGTATGCTACGTGTAATGTTCACACTGGTGAACCGGCTAAAGGACATTGGATGTTAATTTCAATGTTAGCATGATTTTATAATAGTTATTAACATAAGAAATGATACAATATCCGTTCTTATGTTGGGTTGATAATGTAAATGGTCTGATAATGAAATAAGTATATTTTATTACTTGCAAATTTCATACACATAAACACGAAATGAGATCAAAGTTCTCCTAACAGGTATAAATCATAATATAGGTACAAACAATGTTCATTTTTTCAATATCTGTACAAATGCATACATAATAGATGCAGTATGGATAAACACACACGTGTATTATAATCTACAGCGATGATGTTCTATGATTCATTTCATTTTCGTCAAATAAGTAATCCTTCTTTGATTTGATTTTATGATAATAGTTTTGAAATAAGAAGCATACCGCTATAACAAACGATGCTGAAATTAGCCCTAAAATGAAACCGCCTATTCCACTAGCTATGAAATATTCGCTTTGCAAAGGGAGCATCGAAAAATTTTGCTCATTTTTCAGAGTAGAAGTAATCAGTTTGTCGATTGAAGTATGTACTCGACTGGTTTTTGGAATTTCTTGTCCATCGTTACACCAATGAGTTTTACCACGCTGAGGAATTGATTCGTCGCAAAAGCACGTAGAGCTTGAAAAGTAATGCATCGAAGCTGGTCGTAATAAACACAATCCAGTACAGGTAATATGTTGGCAAGGGTTTTCAATCTAGCAACATTAAATAGGTTTTCATAACACGTACCTGTTTACACTTGTACTGATGAAGAGAAATCAAAAGCTTACCTCTGTGTCGATATTTTGTAAAGAAGCGTCATAAGCGTATACGAATTTTACCGCATTGGTGCTCTCATCGTAAAAAGTGTAACTTGTTCGGGGGAACTGCAATTCGAAGCCATTATGTCCCACTGTGTAAAAAAAGTTATCTCCTAGTGCGGTAAAGTATCTGTACTGTAGGTTGCGCTCGTTTTTCATAAACATCTCCTGCGTGATAATTTAGTATCATAATCGGATAGGCACTGTAGCTAATTTGTGCATCGGATATTTAATTCATGCCTTAAAAAAAGGGTCACCTACTTGTTTTCCAGTTCCCGATAATGAGATGGAATGTAATTTTTGCTCTTTTATTTCTAACCAGTAAAGCTTTTCGATGGATTCGTCTACTGTTAAGGAGGACAGCTGAGGAAAACTTTCATCGAGTAGAATATTTTCGTCCGATCCATCCATGGCCGATTTCATGATCAGCATTTCACTATCGCTGATCAATTTTCTAGTGTAGAACATCAATCTGTGGAGAGTGGATAGTTGTGATGAAAAATAATACTTTATAAAATAAACTTACTCGAAGCTTGCTCGTGCTCGTGTATCGACTCGAATACCCGTTCATATATTGAATATAAGTTTAGCGCCATAAATAGAATTGCATCCACGAACTGGGTGTCTATTGGATCGTAAATTTTGTCTAAAATTTTTCCTTCTAAATATACATATTTTAGTCGTAACTGGAAAATCGTGCGATCAGCTGAATGTTATAAGCAATTTTATGATTAATTCCTGTTCTGGGACGTGTGTAAAAAATAAATTTAACTCGAGTGCTAATTTTTACGAAGATCGCACTTACTGAGAAACATTCATATCTCCTCACATATAATCGGTATCAAAAAATTTATTCAATGAAATTTGTAGCCTGAGGTATCAGGAATATTTCGATTTATGAGCATAATAACGATCAGACCGCCCCTCGTCCACTATTTTACAAAAGGTTCGTTAAAAAAATCGTTAAAAATCAAATAAAATTGAGTAAAAATTTGACAAACGAGATCGTTACAAATCATTGAAAATTGGCCTAATGTATGAAAAAAATTGTTAATAATCATTGAAAAAAATCGTCGAAAATTATTGGGAATTGAATTAAAATTGACAAAAAACAAGTTGAACGTGTAGAAAATTGATCAAAAATCACGAAAGTGTGTTGAAAAGTTATGCGAAAATTAACCTATAATATGAAAAAAATTGTTGAAATCATCGAAAATTGGGTGAAAAATTGACAAGCGTGGGTAACAGGTGAAGAAAATTGATTAAAAATCATTGAAAGTTTGCGTCAAGGTGTAGAAAATAGATGAAAAACCGCGGAAAATTTTGACCCATTATTGTTAAATTCTTAGCCAATTTTCAATATTTTTCATTCAATTTTCTTCATTTTTTTTATTTGTCAATTTTCACTCATTTTTCAACATTATTTCGTGATTTTTAGTCAATTTCCAGCATTTTAAATATCGATGATCATTAATGGATTTTTTGTAATTTTCGTTCATTTTTCTGTATCTTTGACTCATTAGGTCAATTTTCAAAGATTACTAACGATTTTTTCTTGATCAATTTTTTGCATTTTCAACCCTTGTTTGCCAAATTTTTACTCAATTTTCCATGATTTTTGACGGATTTTTCGTTATTTCAGGTCAATTTTTATCTAATTTTCAAATGTTTTTCATGATTTTTGATCAATTTTTTGTGTTTTTTAATCATTTTTATTAATTTTTTACCCAATTTTCAATAGTTTTTAGCGATTTTTAGTTAATTTTCAATGATTTTAACAATTTTTTTTCATATTTTAGGTCTTTGCAATTTTTTTTTCGCAGGTCAATTTTGAATGATTTTTAATGATTTTGGTCAGTTTTCACTCATTTCTGTCAATTTTTTTACACAACTTTCGAAAATGTTAACGATTTTTTTTCATATTTTAGGTTACTTTTAACAGTTCTTTTTTGTAATTTTTGATTACTTTTAGATAATTTTCAACGATTTTTTCGTAAATTTTGAACATTTTTTAGCCTTATTCTCTATGCCATGTTGTCAATGAAAACCAGGCCATTACAGTCTATCGACCAACGGCAATTGGAGGAGGGAATACCCACAAAATTCGTGTTGCGGTCCCAGAAGGTCATTCAGACAATTTTTGCGCATGTCAAATATTCATTTACTGATATATTTATTTTTTTTCCTCGAACATTTAAATCATTTACTCTGCTTGATACTGACCAAAATCGCTCCAATTCGGTGAATCGGCTCAGCCTGGCGGCGGATTAGATATATATGAGTGGGGATGACATTGGGTCAACATTTAGTTTTGCCTCATTTTGGGGGAGGGGTACTGAGTGGCAGAAAACACAAAAATTGTTCCTTTTTTGAGTCAATCGATAGAGATTCTAAAGTTGTTGAAATGACCCTCGATGTGCTTTTTAGGAGTTTTGACTTTTACTCCATTGAACCTTTTCCATTCTCAATGCTTTTTTTCAATTCTCATTATTGTAATACGTCCTGGAAATCAGGCTGAAAAAGGATCGCAAAGCGATGCTTTTTTTTTACATTTTTAACGCATTTTTGTCAAATATTTACCCAATTTTCAATGATTTTTCAGCAATTTTTCTATTATTTAAGGTCAATTTTCAGCAGTTTTTCATAATTTCTGATCTATTTTCTGGACTTTTTATTCATTTTACTCAATTTTTCACCCGATTTTCGATGATATTTAACAATATTTTTCATATTTTAGTTTAGTTCTGAATGACTTACAACGATTTTTTTTTTTATGGTTGGACAATTTTTACTTAATTTTAGACAGTTTTTCATGATTTAATTTTCTGTCATTTATACCCATTTTTTTAGCTTTTACCCAATTTTTACCTGGTTTTCAACAGCGTTTCGTAATAGGTGAACAATTTTCCGCATTTTTTACCCATTTCTGTCAAATTATTACCCAATTTTCAATAATTTTTAATAATTTTTTTTGTTGTTTTACCTCATTTGTTCGTGAATTTTAATCATTTTTCTGCGCTTTTAACCCATCTTTGTCCAGGGTTATTTCAGATAAAAATGTGAATTTCTTAAATCTGAAATTTTTACCACGAGGTTTTCATATCACAAGAACCAATATTCGTCGATTAGTTTCAAATTTCAGCTCTGGGGCATATTCACCTATCTTTTTCGTCGGTATACTTTTCGAATAAACCACCTAAATTCTTCAAGTTCCTAAATTCCCAAAACCTGCAAATATATAAATACCCCTAAAACCTGTCAGTTCCTAAAACGCTGTAAGCCTAATGTCTTAATTTTAATGGTTTAGAAATCCGAATCTACATTGATAATTTTCACTCAGTTAATTTCATTTTTAATTCTTGTTTTTTTTTTTTTTTTTTTTTGAAATAGTTGTAAGTATTTATCTTTACATTCTCAGAGAATAGTGGTAATTCGACTTTTTGAAAATCATGTAATTCGCCAACTCTTTATTAGTAATGAAGAAGATGTATGAAAATTTTGTACATCGAGAGATATTCAATATCTCTTATAGGATGAGTAGAGGATTAAATTTCGAAGCAACAGCCCTCTCAGATTTTAACATAAAGTAATTTTCATGTTCTTATAGTCGATTTTATATGAATGGATCTCGCAGAACTTTGATATTGTATTAACTTATTGATGATTCGATATTACGAATCTTTGAGAGTACTCGAGGTGAATATTCTAACAAATACACGTTTGACTGTGCAATCTCACCGATATTTGGGAGCCAAAGCAACGTTATCAATATCACAGCATTTCAACTGAGTGCAAATGGTACCTTCGCTCGAGCAAACTGATAACGACGTGTTTGTGGTGAAATGAACATTATTCGTTATCCAGTCAACAGCGATAGACGTAATTCTCGAATCTGGTGAATTTTATAACATTATTAAAACAGTTCATTCGCCGCCATTGTACTATTAGTCGTAGAAAAATCTGTTTCAGTGTAATAGGTACTTACTCATCTTAACAATTTCGACACTTTGTCCAGATTTAATAGAAGTTTTGAAAATACTACTGGAATTCTCGCCAATAGTGGCATAATAAATATGATCTCGAACACCTGTCAACGCTGTACTATCTATTCCACTTTGAATGATTTCAGATTCGCCGTTGGCCACATGCATAGCTTTTATTTTTGTCACTGTCGAATAAACTAAAACGTAATCGGATCTACTCGGCGTGGAGGCTTTAGATGGCTCGGTAAACGAATCAGTTGTAGTAATGTGAGTTTCGAATGGTTCTGTAGACGAGTGAAATTTTTTCACTGTATTTGTTTCGGTTGACTCTGTAGGCAATTTAGGTTCCTGGTTTTCAGACGAAATTGCATTGAAATCAGACGTCAACGTGGCCATTTCGTGTGGAGTAATTGTTGTTTCATCGTACCCTGCTGTCGAGTGAACGTTTTCTTGAGAAATTGTAGTTTCAGCCGAGTAATCATTACTTGATGGTGGGTTTTGATATGTTTCCGTTGATGTATCGACCTTTATTATCGTAGAAGATTCGATGTCGTGATGCGAGTAATTTTGATATTTGTCGCACCATTGGTTATGTTCAGTGCGGGAAAAATTTTCGCATATACATGTATAATTTAAACCATCCGGCCAAAATGGACGGATCAAACAAAGACCAGTACATGAAGCATCGATGCAGGGATTTTCAATCTACATTATACATAGAATCGTTATTAATATTTTTTTAAATTATTTTCACAAAAAATAAGCGTAGTAGTTTACTCGATGACTGTGTTGTAGTGCCTTATTATGGATGTATAAATTTTTTATCGATGTTGTTGTATTATCTTCAAACGTCGTAAAATATGGGAATTTATCCGAGCTGAGTACTGTATTGTTGTGATGTTCTACAAAATAAAATTTTTCATCCAGTACACTGAAACTGGTAAAACTTTCTGCTGCGAAGAAATGTATCTGAAATGGTATTATCAATTTATAGTTTATTGAAAGCGTTACAAACGAAACGTATCGTTTTGAACGCATTTAGTTTTCAATTTTTCCAACTTGTCTGTTAGATCCGTCGAATTTGGAGGAATGTAATTTTTGTTCTGCGTTTTCCCACAAATATAAGGTTTCTGTGTGTATGTCAACAGCCATAGAAACTGGATACAGGAAACTTTCGTCTGCTAGCAGAACATCTTCTTCGGTTCCATCCATATTTGATTTCATTAAAAATTGATCTTGTTCTCCAGTCATTGTATCTTGCATGTAGAACATCCATCTGCGCATATTCGGTGTATATTTTATCGATTGTGAGGGTGCCTATATTAGGTATTATGCATAGTAGGGTGGGTAAAAAAAAAAACGATTATTTTTTTTTCACTTGGTACCCTGAAAAACTGGTTG
>FIZR01012498.1:0-11260 GCA_900060175.1 Ferrisia virgata
ATCTCCCCAACAATCCCAGATTCATTAATTGAAATGAAAAAAATCCTCCTACTAATTAGCAGACTCAACCTGAGCCACCAAATTCAAGTCCTCACCTTCCCAATCTATTCAACACTGGGCGTAAAAATCTTGAAATTATACACGCCCAGTATAATAAAAATTATATCAAAATATATATATATATATCACTTCAGATGTAAACTACTCAAACAAAAAATTGCCCCCCCCCCTCTTTCACATCAACAGGGCTCCAAATGATGAAAATTCAAAACGCGATATCTGAAGATGGGTTGGATGAAAAATTTTGAAAGGGTATAGCCGGATTAGGGGTGTTTTTGAGCCCCAGCGCCGATTTCCAATCTAATGCCCGATCGTAAGTAATGTTTGAAGCAGTTTCAGATAAGGGCAACTAGATAAATATGTTCAAAATGTGTTATCAGTAGAAGAGTATGTATTTAAAAAAATATATATGTATTAATGTTAACTTTGAACCCGGCTAATTCCTTGTCAAAAAGACCCTTAGATGACCACGGCTGTAGCGAACAACTAGGCGGGAAAGGGGGTGATGTAAAATAGACTAATTTTTCCGACTAAATCTACCATTTTTGGTGGTTTTTGAAATAACGAATAGATTGGAGTAGCCAGGAATACGTCGGCTCTCCAACTCGATTTTTTCAACTTTCATAACTGATCCAAAGATTGAGAATTTCCAAAATATTGAAAAAAAAATATTTGAAAATGCAGAATTAAAGTAACACATGGATTTCTACGGATTTAAGGACGCTGGGTTTGATTACCGCTTTATTTTTTGATCCGACCCCTCTAAACGCCCTTACCATCCCTCTGACAATGATTAAAATTCAAGAAAATTGAAAAATTGAACTGACGTATCGATTATTGTTACTAATTTCAGGTCGCTAAGCTACAATATTAACTGATTTTTCGGGTCCATTCCACGAGTACCCTCCTAGCCAGCTGAAAAATGGAAAAACACTGAAAAACGATCCGCTGAGATCTAATACCAACTTACTTTCTCAATCCGACTCTTCTTTAGCCATATTTTTCAAATTTTTGGTAACTTTATGGTCACTTTGGAGCATAAGATAGTCGGATCAAGAAAGCAAACTGATATTCGTTCTAATGTTGAACATCAATTAAGAGTTTTCCACCTTAAATACTAATCGTGAAAAGTTCAGATTTCAATTCAGGAGTTCAAATTTCAGCTATCAAAAATTTTGAACCTAGAATTTTGAATCTGTTTTGAATTACCAACGGAACACCGCAAACAGACTTATCCTTAGTCTGAGCCACTTTGAAATATAAACGTTCAAAGCTGAGCTGTTTGACAAAATATCGCGATTATTCGAAAAATGTAAGGGCCACAACCCACAGCCCTCCCCCCCCCCCACCATGAAGAGTTAAGACCGAAATGATGGTGATTTTTTTCACTAGACCATCGAGAGAAAGTCGCAAAAAATTTTGAGCATAATCGAAAGACATCAGTTACTTTTTGGGTCGTTTTGACATAAGAGAAGCCTGATGTTATTGGGCGATCAGTACTGTTTCTTCACGAGCGCCGCGTGGAAAACGTTGTCGTTGCGCGCGGTACTTGAAACATACGGTGTTTTCTCAATTTTTTTTTTTTTTTGAGCATGTTGCACCCATTTCCGGGCTTTGAAAAAATTATATGTTACGCTTAAGGGTGTTACAAAAATATTGGATAAAAATTTAGCAGTGCCATCCTCCCCCCCCCCGTTCAAATTTATGCAATCGTCCGCATAGTAAACGTTATCTGCAAAAAGGATGTAGCTGGGTTAGGGGCGAATTTGACCCCAGCCCTGATTTTTGATCTAATGACCCCAGATGGTGTACATTGATGTAAAAAAAATCTGGAAAAAATGTTGACCTCCCCCTCCTCCCTCCCAGTCGGAGTTATGGTAATCTTATTGCATTATTTTCAATAATTTTTAATTTCAACAGAAACGAAAGAAATTTTTTGTTCTTTGGCACAAAGTTACATCTCATAGAGGTGTATTTACGATAATTTTTTCATAAATTTTAGTACACTCCTTTTCGTCGTTTTGCTCATTTGAAATTTTCAACTTTGAAAAAAAAAACTGATAGCGAAGTTCGACTACTTTTTAATAATATCCCAAAAACGTGTTTTTTAACGTGGATTTACCTAACGTATTCATTTTTGAAGAACTCAGTTGAGCAAGGGTCGAAAATCTCAAAAAACCGTTTAGAAATGTTTAATTTTAGCAGATTTTTCGAATTTGCAGTATTTTATACTGGGAAAAAGGATCAAAGGAAGAAACTAACGTCGCAGTCGTGTTTAGCGAGTTAAAATACCCGAATAAGCACCATTTTCGCAATAGTTTCACTTGAAATGTTGAAATTCATTTTTTTCAGTCAAGAAAATTGAAAAATCAGTGAATAAAGTGAGAAAAACCTGAATTTTGAAACTTTATGTAAAACAATAACGAAAATGATATTTATCGGTGTATTTTGACTCGCTGAATACGAATCCAGATAGATCATTACATTTCGAATGTTGAACAGCACTCATTATGGTCACTACTTACGCAAAAATGGGAATGAATAGTGTTTGCACAATTAAATACATTTACAATGTGAAAAATCGCGCAATTATATCTCGATCGATGTTCGAACTGTACTGTTCGACCATCGATCGAACTCGTTCACCGTGTTGTTGGCGTACCTCGCCGCAGTTCCGCGGAATCGAACTGCGTTGTCGGGCTAAACAGGTTTTCGGGGGATAACTACGTTTGTGGCGTAGTACTCGTGGCTTGTTAACGTGGCATCGGGATAGACCATTCTCCGTACTCGGTAGCGAACCACGGTATGCAGCTGGCAAATACTTTTCGAACGGTCGTCGATCGACGTTGTTCGACGACTGAACACCACCACATACAATACCGAATTTTCAATTTCAAGGGAATAAAGTGATTTTTTTTTTGACGTGAAGTGATCTCTCGCCTAAATATAGGCATTGAAGCATTGATGATAATTTTTGTAAACAACTAGATACAGAATTGTTATTCTAGCAGATTTTTCAAATTTTGGTGTGATTTTATATGGAAAGGCATGGTCCAAAGACGAAAATAACACCAGATTCGTTCTCACTTTTTTCACTGATTTTTCAATTTTCTTGACAGAACAAAATGAATTTCGATATTTCAGGTGAAACTATTGCGAAAATGGTGTTTATTTGGGTATTTTGACTCGCTAAACACGAATGCGACGTTAGTTTCTTCATCTGTTCTAGTAGAAATTCGTGTATCACCCCTTACTTTTATATTTTCAAGTAATTTTTTTTCAATATTTTGAAAATTTTCACTGCTTGGATCAGTTATGAAAGTTGAGAAAATCAAGTTGAAGAGCCGACGTTTTCCTGACCACTCCAATTTATTCGTTATTTCTCGATTATGAATGAAAAAAAAAACCACCAAAAATGGTAGATTTAGTTGGAAAAGTTAGTTTGTTTACCTCACCTCTCCACCCTCAGTTGTTCGCTACAACCGTGGTCATCTAAGATTCTTTTTGACAAAGAATGAGCCGGGTTCAAAGTTGAAATTAATATATATATTTTTTTAAATACATACTCATCAACTGATAACACATTTTGAACATCTTTATCTAGTTGCCCTTTATCTGAACCTGCTTCAAACATTACTTACAATCGTAGTAATTACGATCATCATCATTACAAATATACCACCCATTCATTGTACCTACATCTACATATCCTTCTTCACTTGAGCTTCTTAACAAACGATTCATCATAAACAGTTTATTCCTCGTAATTACCAAAAACTTCGACGCATTTGTATTTTTCTTTGAAAATCATTAAATTCCAATGAACGTTTTTTCTTGAAATACCATTACCTACTCAAGCTACACAGACAAATGGATCTCTGCTGTCGATCACTCAATGCTTCTTTCAAACAGATACATGTACCTTTACCTACGTACGATGTATTCTTTACGACAGGATTTCCTTTCATAAATTCAACGAAATTCACTAATCACCTAACACGTATGATTCAATAATTATAAATCACTATCGATATTTCGTACGTACTAATTAGTTAAGTGCTCGTTTCATTGTATCTACAGGTAAAATTAATTTTATACCAATCACGTAAAGAGTTATTAAATAAGCATATTTCACGTTATAGGATAATAGGACTGATTAATATCGTCATGTTCGTTCACTTCTCATACTGCACCCGGACACCCGGTTACCACAAAGGCGTAGGTACACTTCGCTCAAGTTTAGCATTATTATCATTATTTTTTATTGTTTTTTATAGCTTGATTTTCTGTTTTATATTGTCAATGAAAACCAGACTACTACGGTCTATGGTCCTATGGCCGGATTGAGGAGGGGGAGAGGGGAGAATATTAACAAAATCCGTTTCGTGGTCCTAGAAGATCATTGCCACCATTTTTGCCCCACTTCAGATATTTATTTTTATTATTATTTTTTCCGAAACTAAAAAATTATTTACTCGGCTCGATGCTGACTAAATTCGATCAAATTAGAGGGATACGCTTCTACTGGCGTGGATCAAAATTCAGTAGTGCCCAATTTGGAAAAGGAGGTGATGGGGGGCTAAAATTGAAAAAATTGTTTTTTTTTTGATCGAGCCGATAAAGAATCCAAAGCTGCATAACATATCCAAAAACCAACCTCTTAGGTCAATTAGAAGGGGAGATATGATGGTTTTTCACCTTTTTGAGCTTGAAAAAATGCTGTTCCTCCCCATCTCCGCTTCAAATGGAGCTAAGAAGCTGAAATTTTGTCAACAGACTTATTAGGAGCCATGCATGTGTGATTTATAAGCTCTCCACTTTTCAGGCTCATTACACCTCCTCACAGACCTAAAAAAGTTGTTTTTTTTTGTTTTTTTTTTATCGATTTTCCTCATTTTCTAAGCTTGTTCCACACATGCACCCCCCCCCCCCATTGGGTTAGGAAATTGAAATTCAGTATATAGATTATCAAAGGTCCTACATGTGCCTTTCCACAGCACAGTTTGGACTTTTCAGCCGCATTGCATCCCCCTCAAAGCCTCAAAAATGTAGTTTTTTGGTCGGTTTTTATTTTTTGAGTTTGTTTCACGCATAACTCCCCCTCCCCCCAATTTGGGCTAGGAAGTTGAAATTGGGTATGCAGATTTATTATGGGTCTTAAATGTACCTTTTTGAATGGTTTCAACTTTTCAACCACATTGCACTTCCACACAACGCCAAAGATTTACTCGTTTGGTCGTTGTTTTTTCTTATCGACATGGATATGTATAATGGCTATGGCCCATTTTGTAATTTTATGTGAAAATTTTTGATTTTTGATTTGAGGTTTTTGATTAGAAACTCGCATTGAAAGATGATTATATCTGATTTTTGCATTTTATGTTAAAGCGTTGACATGGATACGTCTATTTAAAAAAATTAGAAAACTAAAAATTGAAAAAATTGACAATAAAAAAACAAAATAAATTGGAAAAATAAAAAGCTATTAAAAAAATTTAAAAAATAGAAAAGTATACAGAAATAATGTCTATTTAAAAAAATTTTAAAAATTAAAATTGAAAAAATTGATAATATAAAAACAAAAAACTATTTAAAAAATCAAAAAATTAGAAAATAATGGAAAAATAATGTCTATTTAAAAAAATTAAAAAACTAAAAATTGAAAAAATTGATAATAAAAAAACAAAATAAATTGGAAAAATAAATAAAAATAAAGAAGTAGATTAAAATGGAAAAATAAAAAGCTATTAAAAAAATTTTTTAAATAAAAAAGAATGAAACAATAAAAAAATGATCGAAAATTTTTTTTAAATAGCAAAAATAGAAAAATTAAAAAATGAAAAATTAAGAAAAAAATAGAAAAAACGGAAAAAATAAAAAATCAAAGATCAATAAAATAGAAAAATTGAAAAAATTAAATGCAACAAAATAAAAAAAATTAAAATAAGAAAAATTCAAAAATAAGAAAGAAAAATAAATTGGAAAAATTTTTAAATTTAAATTTTAAGTTTTTGATAAAAAACTCGTGATGAAAGATGATCATGGGTGATTTTTTTCACTCTATGTTACCATGTCAACATGGATATGTTACATAGCCATGATTTAGAATTTTTCACTAAAAGGAAAAATAGCCTAAATCTGAAATTTCGCTAAAAAGTTGAAATTCGGTACGCAGATTTAGTACAGGTCTGCGACTTTTTAGACGCAATTGCACCCCCCCCCCCTAACCACCTTTACCACTGATTAGGAAAATGCTTGTTTTTCGATTCACATAATTATAATATTTTGCAAAAGTCAGGCTAGCGATGATTTTTTCTTTGGTTAAATCGAATAAAGAATATAAAGACATGTCAACGAGCGATGATACGATGTAACGTAATTATCATTACGTTGAACTTGAAAAAAAAAAAAAATGTGCAGATTACGTAGAAGAACATGAAACAAACGACTATCTACTAATTCGTTTTTGATTTTTTTTTTTTCACCAACGTCGGTCATTTATTCTTTCAGCAAGGTGGTACCTGTACTTTATAGTTCACTTTAGCTTTAGAATAGGTACGGTGTGTACGTGTACTTGATATAATATACGTATGCCTATGTATACGTAAATAGAACAACAAAGGACGAAGACACGAGATTATTAAGCAATTTTCCCACACCC
The DNA here is from genome assembly GCA_900060175.1 of Ferrisia virgata. Lineage (NCBI taxonomy): Eukaryota > Metazoa > Arthropoda > Insecta > Hemiptera > Pseudococcidae > Ferrisia > Ferrisia virgata. The sequence goes on from FIZR01012498.1 coordinate 6,722, forward strand.
ACGATCGTTACACCTCGTAATTTTCATCAAATTACACATTAAAAAGAGCATAGTACATACATCGAAATGCTTAAAAGAGCCATTATCGCATCGTCGTTGCTTTTTAATTACACATTCCTACCGTCTATGTTCCGTATCGCGTAACATTATAAAATAAAAGAAGAAGAAGGAAAAAAAAAATCAAACCGTCGTCTGGTCTTGTGAAATTTTCTCTACACTTGTTCGAATTGGTTAAATGTATAGGTACGGACTAGGGAGGTACTTGTAAGCTATCTGAGAAGCGAATCGTTCACCCTTGATCGCGTCCAAAAATTATACCACGTGCATTAACATGGCAGTATTTCATTTGAAAACTACAATCCACGCAGTACATTTTAGTACCAGGACGATTAATACGACTGAACCATCAGCATATTCGCGTCTACTTATACTATATATAAATATATTTATCCGTAGGTCCTAGCTCCGTACATAAAATTCAATACTCAACCGATCCAATCGTAAAAAAACCAACCATTTTATCGGAAAAGCAAAACCACAGGGAAATTGTAGGTACTAAAATATTACGCTCGCGCTCTAAAAGTAGATAAGAAAGGGGCAGAGGGAAGGTATCTTCTTTTACGTACAGACAAACGTATAACGCCATAATTTTAATTTTATTACACACTCTCTTCGTATACAGTAAGTGAAAAAAAAAAATCAAGGTAAATACGACGCGATTCACGTGTACGAGAAAATTTTGGTCAAGTAATAAAATAACAGAGTTTTAATACGTATTAGAAAAAAAAAATGTTGAATAGCCCTGGGAGAGTAGCATTTTTCAAAAATCTTATTCGGTTCGGTTTATCTTCGCTTTATTTATATACCATATGATGGAATATTCTTACACCTATGCTCTGCGTGTGGTATGCATTTTTGGCGTCATTCATCGTCGTCGTGTTGGCATCGCGTTCCTTCGTCGCTTAATTGCAATCCAAACGATGATGCTACTTTCATTGATGAAAAATTAAACTGTCGTTAAATCATTTATACATGGCCTAATTTCAATCCGATTTCCCGATCATTTCCCACCAACTGCACCAGCGTGTACCGGGCGAGATGTTAATTTTATAGTAAATCAAACGAGTACTGGGTACAACAAAGTTGTACGCGATTGGGAGGCGAGAAACGAGATTGTTAAAAAAAAATAAATAAATGAGAGAGCTGTTACTACCTCTTTACCTATACGAGCATAACCACCAACATCGAGCCACCTTTCGTACCTTTAAATGGCCAATAAAACGGACCAGAGAAAATCGAATTTCTATAATGAGGTAAAATAAGAAGCATCGTTATTAGTCGAAATATAAGTTTCGCTTTTTCCAACGAGCCGCTCGTACAACGTATTGAAGAGAGGAAGAAGATTTATTCGCATGGGAAATTTAAAATGATGAAATATTCAGTTGATTTTTTCTCTGTACATTTTGGAGCCAAGAATACAAAACCAATTCTTTCAGTAAAATGTACCAAAAGGTGTTGAAAAATAGAATTAAAAGAGATTAAAAATAAGTCGATTGGAAGCAAAACCCGAATAAAGCATTTACAAAAATAATACCAATCAATTAAAAAAACAACCTTTTCTTATTTCCCAGTCATATATTGCTAAAAGGAAACCAGGCTACTACAGTAATGGACCGACAATGCGATGTATGCGATGGGAGAAGAGGAGGAGAAGGTGGTATACGCAAAATTCATTTCAGGGTATTGGAAGACCAATGACAGCATTTTTGGACATGTCACATATTTATCATTTTTACGTTTAGCCTCGTTTGTATGTCGTATTACCAATAAAAAACTGGCTATTACGGACTTATCAATCTATGTTGAATGATGAATAAGGAAGAGTATCAATAGAATCCATTTTGCGAGTTCTAGAAGACCATTATGACTATTTTTAGCAAAGTCAGAAATTAATATTTATTTTTTTTTCAATTTAGTTTTTTGTAATTTATTTTTTTTAATTTATCTTTTGCCCTCCCCCCTCCCCCCCCCGAGACTAAAAAATTATATACATGGTTCGATACCACCAAAAATGGTTCAAATTCAGCTATGTACTACGCTTGGATTGGCTGTAAATTATATTTACGTATATCTGACTGGGGAACACCTAGAGTGAAAATTCAGTCATTTTCAAATTTGAGGAGAGGGGTGCCGAAAGACGAAAATCGCAAAAAAATGTTCGTTTTTTAAGCCAATCGATAGCAATTTGAAAGTTGTACATTGTATTAAAAAAATCAACCTCCTAGGTCAATTAACAGAAGAGATGGGACGGGGGGGAGGGTTCCCTTTTTCTCATTTTGATAAAAAGGTATTACTCGCATTTCACCCACGTAAATTGAGCTGGGGAAATGAAATTTGGTATAATCTTTAGTAGAGGACAGACCCTTTGAATCCCCTAACAGCCCCAAAAAAGGAGGTTTTCAGTTGATTTATCTCATTTTTCGGAGTTTGCTTTAAGCATTTCTTACATTTAAATTGAGCTTGAAGATTCTAATTTGATAGGTAGATTTAATGAGGCTACTAGATGAGTATTTTGAGGGTTTTGACGAGTAAGCCTCGTTGCATTCCCCCCCCACCCCCACCCAATCATGATCCCCAAAAGGTATTTTTTGGGCAATTTTCACTATTTTTTCAGGCACATTTCTTCTTCAAATTGAGCTAGGAGACTGGAATTTGTCGCATGGATGTAATAAGGGATCCTTATATGTATTTTTTGAGAGCTTTGAATTTTAAGGCACGTTGCATCACCCATTTTTGGCATTTTTCGATGTCATTGGTCACCTAAAAGCTTTCAAGTTGAGCTAGGGGCAGGAATTTGGCAAATATAGTTAGTAAGTGACACGAGTGTCTTTATGGATAACGTGCAGGGGGGGGTGGAGGGGTAGGTTACAGCGGTATTGCTCCACCCCCTGGGAACCTGCAAGAGTTGGTAAAAAAAGAACTTGTAAATGGTAAACAATTGGCAAAAAATAGGCAAAGAAAAAATGTAAAAAAATTATTTAAAAAATTCTAAAAATACAATTTTACGGTTTAAAAATCCAATTTTTTTCTAAATTTTACCCTCGTTTTGCTTGGGCATGCAAAAACACAAGTCGTAATGAATTTGAATCCAGATCCACAAATCATTTTCAAGTTTTTTTAATTCAAATTTTGAAAGTGCTCGCATCACTAACAGAGCTAGGAATTATCTAAGCCATTACTTAGACTCACGCGGATGAATCCCCTTCCCCTTCCTACATGGCTCTCCCTCAAAAAATTCGTCAACAATATTCCAGGCATGAGAACAAAATAAGAATGAGTAGTGCCCGAGCGAAGTAAGAGCCAAAAAATTTAGAAATTTCGAATTTAAAAAATGTAAATCATATTATATGAAGTATTTTTGTTGTTTTTTGTTTACAATTTTCGGTCTGAATAATCTGACAACCCCTCCCCTCCCCCACTATATGATAAAATTAAGTCACAGAAATAACTTCAAAAGTGACAACTGATTTTTGTGGGGTGTGCGTTAAAGAAAGCTCGTATTTTCCGTGCGATCTAAAAGCTCCAGAAATTTTTTCTTCCACGAATTAGAAAAATTGAAAACCCATAGGCTGAGTCATTTATTCATGTTATGAAAACTTGGTACTTCATTATTTAACATAACAAAATTTTCAAGCGCTCTGGAGCCTCCAGCAGAAAATTTATTTCTCTAGTATTTTTCGGAACGCTTCACAACGGTCGGATATGAATTTCAGCAGCTTAAAACTGTACCCTCGCCTTTTGGAATCCATTCTAAGAGCCTGATTTTCGTCAAAAATTATAATTGTGTAAGCTGGAAAAAAATGGTGAGGGTAGGGGAGCGCAATGGGGCTGAAGAGTCGACACTACCATAAGGCACATGTAGGACCTATACCAAATCGACATACTTACCAAATTTCAACTTTCTATCCTAATTTGAAGAGGGTAGGGGAGGAGGGAGTTATGCAAAGAATAAACTCAAAAAATAAGAAAACCCACATTTTTGAGCTGTAAAGGAGCGCAGTGGGTCTGAAAAGTCAACCCCCCTCCCCCATTGTCATCCAAATTTGAAATTTTCAGCTCAATTGGGAAGAGAGATAGGGAGGAACAGCTCTTTTCAAGATCAAAAAGGGGAACCCCCCTCCATATATTGCCTCTTAATTGACTCAGAAAGCTGATTTTTAGATATGTTACACAACATTAGATTCTAAATCGATTGGCTTAGAAAAGAATAATTTTTACAGTTTTGACCTCTCAGCACCTCCTCGTCCAATTTTGGACAAGACTGAATTTTGACCCGAGGTCAACCCCACTTCGGAATATCAAATCCGCCAGCAATCTAAGCCTATTTTCCAAATTTGAACAATTTTTGTCAATATCGTGCTGAACAAATAATTTTTAGTTTTTGAAAAAAAAAAAAAAATAAACATCTAACATGGTCAAAAATGGTTGTAATGGTACTCGAGGAACCTAAAAATGGATTTTGTTACCCCCCCCCCCCCC
>FIZR01012503.1:0-13194 GCA_900060175.1 Ferrisia virgata
TTGGTAAGCGTACTTGTCGTCCTGCATAAACTGCTGCACGAACTGTATCGCTTTTTCAGTTGACTTCCCCTTAGTGAATCCATAATGTCGAGTTGACAGGTTTGGGCCCACTTCAGTTTGTAACCTCTCTGCCCAGCATCTTTCCAACAGCTTCTCAAGGTTGTCTTACAGACAGATCGGGCGCATGTTGGAAGTATCTGTTTCCTGCACTCGTGGATTTTTTGGGATTGCTATCATTGGTTTATGCGTTGAAAAAATATAGATCCCCTTCTCCCCCCGCATCTCTTTCATTTACCTTTGCCTTTATACATGTACTGACCCCCCCCCTCCCCCCTTCATTTCGTATGATAATATTTAATCTACAACAAAAATCATCATTTCAATTTACAGGGAGCCGAAAGAAAAACTAGAGACGAAGAAAGACGAGCAGCTAAACGTAAAATGACCGCTACCGGACGCAAGAAAATGGACGAATTGTATCATCCGCCTTGCGAAAGATCGGAATTCTACAGTATGGCTGATCTCGCTAAACCACCAGTACTATTTACACCAGCCGAAGATATCGACAAGGTATGTCCTCATATTTATACTCGATTTACCAGCGTAAAAAGTTAACGACAATACATTACTTTGCTAATAGGTAAAGGAATCTATTGTATATTTTTTCTTATCGTCGCAAGTAGCGTATAATTTCTATCAACGAAGACCTATGGTATTAAAAGGTCGATCTATAAATATACAATAAGATTCGCTTAAGTTCTAGGATGGTACACGGTATACCTATTCTATTGGCTACATGTGTTCCTCTTATAATACGCGTGTTGTGTATAATATGTTACAGCTAACGTCGATGGAACTTCAAGGATTCTACGGTCACGAAACGGACGCATCAAGGTAAATACCGTAAACATATGAAATACCTACTGTTGGGACTTGGCAGCGCGCAGTAAATTTTTTCTCTATCTTATAAAAATACTCGAGATTGTCGAAAAAAAAAAAGTATCTCGCTGTCAAGAGTATAGGCCGGTACGATATGATGACGAGCATGAGAAGGTTTTGCGGTTGGAATTTTAGCCTTTCGCGGCGGCGAATATCAGTGTGCTCTGTGTCTTTCTGTAATAAGGTTAAGTTATAGAACGCGGTACAAATGGAAGGTCTTTGTTGTATTATCGCGTGTATATGTCATTAAGAAGTTCATAATAGGTGTAGGCCTATGTGCAGATGGTAAAGGTAATCAAAAGGGATTCGAGAAATTGTATTCATAGTGAAAGAAAAGTCAGTCCGGTGTAATGTACATGTTTACCTGTAGATAGATACTGAAGGAGGGCGAGGGGGAAAGGTGGAGTCTTACACTCACACTTCTTCAGACTTTTAGAGTTGATCTGTAAAGTGTAAAGAACTTCAGTTTATAAAATAATTTTATACTCAAGTTGTGACTCGATATAGTTTTATTGACTTTTTTTTGACATGATTGATAAGACTTGATGGTGTTAAAAATATGTCCGAATTGGACATAGTTTGAAATAAGTCCCGTAGCATTTTTTTTCCTGTATTGGCTTCTCCAGAATTGTTCTATTGTGCCATTCTCTCCAGCTTTGATATAATTTCATTTCATGCATTATTACTTGATAAGTATTGTTGACTTTTTGTGACACGATTAATGTAACCAAATGATGTCAGAATTGTGTCCAAATTTGACACGACTTAAAAATGTCTTACAACTTTTTTTCCCATTAGTTCCTCTAGTGTTGTTCTATTGCGTCATTATTTTCTCGTTTTGATATAATTTTATACATTATGACTCGATAGAGTATCACGGACTTTTTGTGTCATACGAGTACCGGGTAATGTTAAAATTATGTCCAACTTTGACATGATTTGAAAAAATTCTTGTATAGTTTTTTTTCTTCATTGACACTTTTGTAGTTGATCTATTGTGTCATTATCTCCCAATTTGATATAATTTCATACATTATGACTTGACGAAGTATTGTGGACTTTTTGTGTCACGATTAATGTGACAAAATTGTGTCCAAATTCGGCATAACTTGAAATAAGTCTTGAAATATTTTTTTCTTTGTTGACATTTTCATAGTTGTTCTGCTGCGTCATTATTCCCTGTTTTGATGTTACTTTATACATTATGACTTTATAATGTATTGTTGACTTTTTATGTCATGTTTAATGTAACAAAATTATGTCAAAATTGTATCCAAATTCGGCTCAACTTGAAATAAGTTTTGAAATATTTTTTCCTTCGTTGACATTTTCATAGTTGTTCTACTGCGTCATTATCACCCAATTTGATATAATTTCATACATTATGACTTGACAAAATATTGTGGACTTTTTGTGTCACGATTAATGTGACAAAATTATGTCAAAATTGTGTCCAAATTCGGCATAACTTGAAATAAGTCTTGAAATATTTTTTTCTTTGTTGACATTTTCATAGTTGTTCTGCTGCGTCATTATTCCCTGTTTTGATGTTACTTTATACATTATGACTTTATAATGTATTGTTGACTTTTTATGTCATGTTTAATGTAACAAAATTATGTCAAAATTGTGTCCAAATTCGGCTTAGCTTGAAATAAGTCTTGAAATATTTTTTCCTTCGTTGACATTTTCATAGTTGTTCTGCTGCGTCATTATCTCCTGTTTTGATATCATTTTATACATTGTGACTCTATAAAGTATTGTTGACTTTTTGTGACACAATTAACAAAATAGTGTCAAAATTATATTCAAATTTGACCTTCTTACTAGTAATAAGTCTCTCAACATTCTGTTCTTCATTTCATTTAAACCTTGAAAATTGATCAAACTCCCCTCCTAATTGACCTAGAAGGATGATTTTTGGATATGCCATATAACTTCGGACTTTCTATCAACTGGCTGAAAAATAAACAATTTTTATGATTTTTGTCCTTCAGCACCCCCTCCCCCAAATTTGGACATGACTGAATTTTGACTCAAGGTCATCTCCACCTATGTGTATCAAATCTGCTTTCAAACTAAATCTATTGGTCAAATTTGAGCGATTTTGGTCGGTATTGAGCGGAGTAAATGGTTCTGGTCTTTGACAAAAAAAAAAAAAATTAAATAAAAATAAAAATTTAATACTGCCAAAAATTGTTTTAATGGTTTTTTTTGAACCGTAAAATGGATTTTGTTAATATTACTCCCTCTCTTCCCTCATCTGACGTGGATCGATACATTACAATAGCTTGGTTTTCACTGACTTGTGACAATCTTGATTATGGGATCTATTATTAAAATATGAGCTCTTAAATTATTTGTTTAAAATACTGCTTTACAAATTATAAATTCATTGAATGAAACACGAAGTCAAAATTGGACGAACTTCGTTTTCCATTAGTAACTGGATTTGTTGACTCGATATACTGCAGTTTGTGTCAGTGACATGATTATAACTTTTTTTGTCATGAATGTTGTTAATTGGTCACGTGAAATGTTTACAAAATCATGTCATTCCGGATTCCAATATGATAAGTCACAATATCATGTCCAAGTCAAAACTGTCAGTTGTGAATAGGTTTTTACATGATAATATGACATTTTAATTTTAAACTGTTTGTTGTAGTATGATTCAAAATTTTAGTCAAGTTGACTTAATTTTCGGTAAATTTAACTCAATTTCAGGGCATTGGAATTACAAAAAGCTCACAATCACAACTTGAGTGTTGAATCCTAACTCGATGAATATGTAAATGCGAAGTACTGACTTGAGAAAAGTTTGAGAGTTCTTTAGCTTTGTGATTAGTGAATATGTTTCGAGGAGGCTAAGAAACACGTTTAATAAAAGCAGTGAATCGGGAGGGGGGGTGATTTAAAAATTCCTATTCATTACTACTCGAGTATACAATGTATTGACTTGTTTCTTTAATTTTAATTTCATTTTGTTTACAGTTTATCAAACGGCGAGACAGGTTCGCTGAAGCACGCTTCTCCATTTTTAATACATTCGGGCGCAAAAAGTTCGACTCCCGGACCTCAGACGTTAAAGTTTCATAATCACTTTCCTCCAGATACTCACAAGTACGTAACCAAGATTTTGACCACATATTCTGAGTGCACAACCGACTCGAATTTATACTCGTAGTTCCCTCATAAACCCCAGTTTAATCTACTTCTACGCATTCTCAACCATCGTCTATATACATTTAAACTAAAAAGAAATAATTTTTTCTCCTTTATTTCTCTAGTGATAAGAAAGATCCTTTGGACGGTGGTCTAACAACAGATGGCACAGTATTCTCGAGTCCACCACCAATGAAAAGAGCCAAAATGATACCACCTACCAACGAACGAGTCATGTTATACGTAAGGCAAGATAACGAAGACGTATATACCCCTCTACATGTCGCACCCCCAACCACTCAAGGATTACTCAATGCTGTAAGTTTCACTCGTGATGATAATCAATTTTTTTTTTTTTAACTTAAAATATCTTATACTACCTCTATTTTCAATTTACACCTTTATTCTGCTCACAAATACCCTATATTTTGAGAAAGAAAGAGGAAGGGCGATCCAGTGTTACCAAATCCTCCTACTTTTTAATAATAATCATACACCAAATTTTTTATTTATTTATTTTTTATTTTTTTTTTCGTTTTATTTGGGTACCCCGTTGTAACACTTATACACAATTTAAAGCTTAACTAATCACAGTGGTACGCGGCGCTATTCTATACCCCTTTCCCCCACTTCTTTTATATGTGTTTGCTCTCCCTAGCAGGCCCCATCAATAGCACTTTTTATTTTTATATAAGTTTTGTATACCTAATACGTGTATGTGTGTGTGTATGTGTGTGTTATGTTTTTTTTTTGTTTAAATTAACACTTATTTATCTAAGTATTACCTACGTAAATATTTTTTTCTATTTTTTCTTTTTTTTCTTTTGAAAATAATTATTGTTCTTTTAACGATAAATGTATATTAGGACGATCAAAGATTTAGTCAATTTACGAATAATAAAGAACCAATGTACACGTCTGATTTTCAAAATACTATTATATGAAGATTACCTCCTCTACATACCTAAAACCTATTGTACCTAAACTTGAAAACACCAAACAGGATTTCGAGGTATTCATCATTTGTTTGATCTCAGTGTATAATTTTTTTTTTTGTTGTGTGTTTTTATTTATTGAGCTTTTCGAGTAATTAATTAATATTGGGAAAAGTGCGCGATTCGCTTCAGCCATTAGCAGAAGCTTCTCAATATTTTAATCGATGTAAATTACACGCAGCTTTATTAACATCGCTTCGACTTACATATTTAATTTATAGACCGCAAAATCATCAGACTAAGGTGAACGTAGCGTACGCGCAGCTTTATTAGGCTAAAGCTTTTTGAGGGAACGCAGCCTTAATGTATTAGTCGCTATTGAAATATTTATTTATTTTTTCCAGTAAATTAATATTTATCTGTTTGAATTAATTTACAAATATCTCTAAATACGTAATATTTTTTATCTCTTTGTTAACCACTTGAATTTTTTTTTTTTTTTTTCAAATACTAATTCTGTTAAAATATTAATTTTTTTATTGTGATAACAGGTGGAATATATAGACTAAATATTGTGGTAAGTTGGGTCTCTCGATGCATGATACTCGCTCTCTATTTCACTCTCTCTCTCTCTCTTTCTCTCTCTTTCTCTTTCTCTCTCACTCGCTATTTAATACAATTGTACTATCGCGAGTCCAAAGTGTTGCGCAAATTAATTCGAGAAGACGTATATAGAAAAATTTTTCAATTATTCGAAATCGAATATTAAAAATTAGTCCCTTCTTTAAAGTTCCGAATAATAATTATTTTCATATATAAACTTGAAAAAAAAAATTATTAAAAAAAATTACGAAAAAAAATTTTAAAGTAAAACAAAAAACACTGTATCGGTGTAATTAACAATTTTTTGATAAATGTTAATAATTTTTTTGTTTTACTTATTTTTTTTTCCAGATTCAATCTAAGTACAAAATAACCTCCTCAAGTATTAGTAACTTGTTTCGAAAAAACAAACAGGGGTAAGTTGTCTTGTTTTTAAAACGAATTTAGAAATTTATAGTTATAGTTGTTTTTTATTTTTTCGATGATAAGTTTTAAAACTTGCGAGAAAAATATTAAAAAAAAAAAAAAAAGAAATTAAAAAGATCTCGATTTTTTATTGGAGAATTTTTCATTTTTTTTTTTTTTTTATCGAGAGTAGAAGTGCAACCTAATTCATAACGAAAGCTTATTCTGTTGCTTGGTACTAACTCGTGGTTTCGTACGGTTTTAATTTTTTGTTTTTTTTTTCGGCGAGGTGGATTTGTTTTGTTGTTTAATGGTGACTAATTTATAAAAAAGCCAACCTAGGTGGATCGATCGAGAGATAATGTTTAATTGTGGTTTTTAAATAAGATTTTCTACCGTAGGGGTTTCATTTGGAAAGCAATTGAAACAACGGAAAAGATATGTACTTTTTTGAACATAAAACAAATATCTTCAAATTTAACGATTCGTAGAGTTTAAATGAAAATTTACTTAATTTAGATGTTTGTTTTCAAAAAAAAAAAAAAAAAAAAAAAAAAAAATAAAAAATTTTTTTTAAAAAAAAAAAAAAAAAAAAAAAAAAAAAACTGATAAAACGTGAATGATGAATTTAAAAAACTTATTTCAATGGTGCTTCTTTTAAAAGCTTTTATGGTCTCATTAAATATTTAAGATTGAAATGTAATTAATTTCCACATTTTCTATTACTATTTTCAGCTCATTTCTTTACAAATTTCATCTTTCATTATTTAATTAAATTTTTACCAAAAAATTGCAAAATTACAAAATTAAAAAAATTTAAACATTGAAAATATTAAAAAATTAAAATACTAAAAAAAAATCAAGAAATTGAAAAAAATTAAAAAAATATAATGAATAAACAGATTTAAAAAAATCAAAAAATTGAAGAGTTAAAAAATTAAAAAAATTAAAAATATTGAAATAACTTTTTCAAAAATAAAAAAATTTAAAAAATTGTAAGTTTATTAAATCATGTTTGAGTAAAATTAACTAAATTTTCAAAGTCATTATTCTATTGGTGACTGAAATAATTTCCCAAAAATTTGCAAATTCAGTAGTCCATTTTGTTTTTAACATTCTTCTTCCTTGATAGAATCTCAACATATTAAAGTTCTCGCACATTCTTTCACAAATATCCTTTCACTACCGAAAAGAAAAAACAAAAAACAAAAAAAAAACGAAAAACCACCATTAACAAACAAATTCACCGAACCACGAACAACATCATTGTTTATTCTTCAGACAGAAAAAAAAAACGAAAAAAAAATGAGCAACGTTGCTAATTGAGATTAAAGCTTTTAAAATTTACGATTGCTCGTAAAAATATTACTTGTAATAAAATTTTTCTCGCAAACGAAAGTTTTAAAACCTTGTTGGCTTTTTATTCGTAGACTATACATAACATATTAATTTATTAATCCATAATAATTAAAGCTCGACTGAGTGTAATTATTGTAAATAATGTAATGTTGGTGATGTAATTATCTTATTCATTAGAAGGGGTTCTTAATTATTTGGTTTGTTTATAGGATTACGGCCAAAATTGACGACGAAATGCTAAAATATTACTGTAACGAAGATATTTTCCTATTGGAAGTACGACAATCAAAAGATGACATGTTGGATATTTTTTTGATCGAATTAATGGATAATTAAGTAATGTAAAGGTTAAGATTTACCATGACATTTATTTATAAAAGCCGATACGTTGCTTTTATTATTACTTTTTTTTTTTATATAAATATTTATGTAAATTTCTATATATTTTTCTCTTGTAATATCTGGTCATCTATGTAAGTGTATTATTGTTTTGCGAAACGTTTGAATCGTTTCGAGATGCTCTCAAGGGTGCATTTTTTTCTTTGTTTTATTAATTCTTTTTTTTTTTTTTTTTGGAAAATATCAACGACAGATATCCGTGTTCAATCAACTTTCATATTGTTAGATCAGTTAGAGACGATACCAAGGGAATTTGAGTAAAATTGGGGTTTGAAAAAATGAAAAAAAAAAAAAAAAACGATAAACGAGACGTTGTGTTCATTTAAAGTGGCATAATGATGGGAAAATGAATCAAAATTATGTTTTAATTTTTAATAAAATGCTCAATTGTGTAATTTATAAGAGTTTTGAAGGTTTTAATTTTTTATTGTTTGTTTGTTTTTATTATATACGTTTTTTTAGCCTCTCTATCTTATTCTCTCTCTCTCTCTCCCTCCCGTGCTATTTCTTTTTAATATTTTGTATAGTGAAATTATGTAGAGCCCAGTGCGTTTTTTTCTCTCTTTTTAATTTGTGGACTGGTTTTATACTATTGAGTAGATCTTGACGAACAAATGTAATACTCCAGTTTGTTATAATTTGTAATTGTTATTTTGTCGAATCAAAATTATAACTAAGAACGTTATCTCTCTTTATCTCCATTTCTTTTTAAATTTTAGTTTTATATCTCAATTTTTTTTTTATAGAGTAAGGTATTGATAAAAGTTATTTTTTTCGCGGTATAGCATCTAAGAGGCGAGTCCTGTACATATCAGTGATTGTGTAAATTCTTCTCTTTTGTTTTTATTTAATACGTTACTTGCCATTTCAAGTTATAATTGTTAAAGTAATATCATTATAATTAACTTTGTAAGTTATGCTATTCTGTTTGTAATGATGCTAAACTTAATAGTATTATAAATCTACAAGTGAAAAGTTAATAAAGGAATTTGATGGATATGATTGGTTATTAATTTATTTTTCATTTCAATAAGGATGAAATATTCGTAAAAAACGTGCATTTTCCTTCGCAAAAAATTAATTATTCGCATCAGTTTGTGAATTACTGTCTTAATATTGCTTACCAGTTCAAAAAGTAAAAAAAGAGAAATCTGTTATTTCAGGAAAATTCCATTTGATCAAAAAATCGTTAGAGCTTTGCCTGAAAATTTTCGTAGTTTCACTGGATTTTGTATGGAGCGCTAGTAACAGATTTCAAAAAAAAAAAAAATTTCGACTAGGAAAATTATTGCCAATATTGTGTTGATACTGAGATATTACGAAGTCACGAAATGAAAACACCTGATTGGTTTGTTTGTGGAATTGCAAACCAATGAATCATTCCGTTCATCAGTTCTCAGTAAAGTTTTCGAATTTCAGTATTTCAAGAAATGGCGGTTAGAACACGAATTTAATATTCATGAAATTTCATGTCTTATGTTGGTTAAATTGCGATTATTTTGGTCATTTTAAAAGAATTTTTTCGGTAGCGACAGAAATCAAGACGATACGTAATTATAATGTTAGTATCAACATTACAATTTGGCCCTTTAGATCGGAATGCATTTGGAGAACTGGAACAACATGCTTTCTCTGTGTTAACATCATCAAGTTATGGTGAGTTGATTTCGATCATGATCTTTATTCCTCTAAAATCTAATACGATACCGAACGCATATTTAGAATCGCTTTTAAGTGATGTCGGTGAACTGTACGTTGCGATTGTGTAATTTCCGTCGGTATTCAAAAAACAGCTGTTTTCGATTCCGATTAATTCGTCGGTTTTTGATATTAGCTGAATGTTTATTAAGCTTCAAATGTTAGGATGAGTCATGATATTCAATTAGAAGTTTTACCATATTTATACGCGTTTTATATTGATTGCTTTTAGGAATATTTTCCAAGATGATGAATAATGAAGGGGAAAGCATTTCTTGGAGATTTGCAGTATACTTGAATGTATTCTAGAAATGCAGTATGATACATTCCAACAATTATATGAGTAAGTGAATGCTAATTTTACACAGTATGGTTTATTCGATGTAAGTAAATTAAATCTTGCTTTTTACTCACGCAAGTTGTTTATAACTTGCAGTTGATACGAAAAAAAGCGCATTTCTGTTACGAATTAAAATTGCTTGGTTTTGTAATTTATGACGACGCCGCGTTGAAATCTTAAGTAACAATTTTTGCATTTCATCGTCAATCAAGGTAAGTTGTAATTCTATTATTTGTCGAACTTCGATGTGTTTTACAAACGACAATGTATTATGTTCAGCATAATTTTTAACGTAGTTTAATTTTATGCTCGTCGATTTGCTAGTTTATCAACAGTTTTGTATGTACAGATTTGCATTCAATGCTCGCACATTCGCTGATCAAATATTTTGCCGAAAATTTACGAATGAAGATATTGGTGTTCGATTGGCACTAGCTATGCTGAGCGACGAGATCGACGTACTTCAATTGGTGAGTGACATTTGTACGATTATATTATATTTAAATTTCGAGGAATTTCAGCTGATACGTTGTTCCATAGCTTAATTTAATAACGGTATAATTTTTAAGAATGTAGGAGACATAGTTCTCGTTTTTATCATACTGATCGTATGGGTTTATTTAAAATTTAGTGCAACTTAAGCGAATTTACGAATGAAAAATAGCCAGAAGCTGTTTTTGCATTGATATAGACGGGTGAGAAATTAACTATGTTTTCTGCATTTCTTACGAGTTCCTTCGTAAAAAAAATTGCGCTGGAGGAAAAACCAACGGAATTATCATTTCTGACCTAACAATAGCATAAATCTGACAAGTTCATATTAATCATTTAATAGTTTTAAATTTCCTTATGATTAATGCATCAACTTTTTGTTTATTTTATGCTAATTCATAATTGAATTCATTTGATACCAGGTCAAATTGTTCTGAACGTATTGATAATTTTGCGATAAGTATACAACTAATATAACCAAAAAAACTTTCTTAAAATTTAAATCTCATCATTAAATTTCATTAGTGACATTGGGATCATTTAAAGTAATAGTGACGATTAATAAAGTCAGTTTTAATATTTAACGTAGTATTTTAATTTTTCAACAGCTATAATCTTTGTAAAAAAATTTACACGCACAGCGAAACTAGCGGCAAAAATATTAATTAGAATTCACCACAGAGTCAATATGGGTTGACTTTGGAGTGTACGTGCGCCTGACTTCGTTGCATTCTTTTTTTTGGGCCACCTTGCTTATAAAGTATGTAAGTGAATAAAGTTATTTGCCGGTTTAGAACTGTTTCCCATTGTTGACATTTTTTCATTTCTTAATCTAAATTGTGTTCATTTTCCAGTCCTGGTGTATTGTTTACTTATTAATGCAATTCATCTCTGTTTTCTATTTTAATGTAAATTCTTGAACGATCGTTTTTTTTTGTTTTTTTTTTTTTTTGAATTAAATAGTGATTTTGATTTACTTGCCTGAAATTGAATTCAATTATATTGTTTTTAGATATTCTTTTTGTTTGAACTAAAGGAAGTGTAATCAGACTACCAATAGTTATGAACAGTCTTCGAATTGACAGTGTACCATAATTTCATTCCATTGGATTTCCAGCCACCTTACATCTATAATGTATGTAAGTAAATATATTTCTTTTCTATTTTAAAAGTGTTTCTTTCTGTTGAAATTTTTTCATTTCTTAATCTGAATTGTTAACATTTATTTTATAACCAGTTGAATATTTCAATTTTTCTTTGAAGATTCTTTAGTTTTTGTTTCAATACAACTCATGTTTCTAGCATTATTATGAGTTGAATATTTCGTTTTTTTTTTTCGGAGGTGTATAAATTAACAATTTTTTTTTAAATATCAACTCTCATTCGCTAAACTCGTTGATGCCGTTTTTCAGATATTTAAACGTTCGTTGAACATGCCTAAATGAAAAATTCCTCAAATGCACAATGTCACTTACCCCTGTTCTATTGGATTTCTTGTCGTCTTCGAAAATATTATGTGAGTACCTACATTTTCGCTTCATGTTTCACGCGCAGAAAATTTATTTCTCGGATTTCTGTTTCATTTAAAACCAAATTCTTCGTTTATTTCGTAACGAGTTGAATCGTTCATTGTGGTTGATTTTATGCAGTGCCATAAGTACACCTATTGCGAATTAATCAAAACTGTAACCACCAATTTATTCTTGGATGTAATTTTGTTGGAGTAATCAACTCGCATAATTTTTAATTGTCTTCACGTTGATTCCACTTTTTATGATTTATCCAATTTAGCTTACCTACCAGTCTTGGATTATTCCGATCATGATTATTCGCAATGTATTTGAAGCAGTTTGTAATTTTTACAAAATTTACGTGAACCTTGTGATGATAAATGAGAAATTTTAGCAGACGTATTGAATAATTGTATGAAATTTGCATTTTGACAATAATGTAAATATAGAATGGGTGTTGTGGTAATACAAAGTGTAATATGTAGAGTCATCTACAAAGAATGTGTGATTTATATCTTGAAGATCACAATGGTGATGTAATGTATGTTGAATAATTGTCAAAGTAATGAGAATTGAATTTGATAATCAATTTTTACACGACCCTAGTTTTAATTAATATTTGTTATAATTTGCTTTATTGGCATTGTGTTCTGACTTTGAATCTGTTTTGTTACCAATTTTATACCCCGCCCCTCTCTTTTTTTCATTACATTTAATTGTAATTTTTCATTGATATATCTTATGTTTTTTTGATTTTTGCGAGTTTCTAAACTAATTTTTTTAATCATTGTTTGGAGTCTTTATCAATTTTTCAAAAATTATTTTCAATAAACAATCTATAGAGCAAAATTTTTGAAAAAATTTACAAATTTAGGCAAAATTATAGTTTGAGGTGGTGTTTTGCAATTGCGAGAACCAGGCTGGTACTCGTGATTTCAAAACATACCTTTACTTAAGTGTCCCGCCAATGTGGGTATCTGCGTGACCGAGGAGACCTCACCACATTGGTTAGACCCCTAGGTTCTTACAGTAGTGGCGCGCTGGTCCCCAGTATCTGGGATACCATGACCGCAAGTCAAGGCTTGTATTAACCGAAGGGTGTAGGATGCAGTTGATTGCGTTTGTTGTAGTTACAAGTGAACATTGTAAGTAGCAGGTCATACGTTAGGGTATTTTGCACACTGGTATGAATGGTGTGGCTTGAGGTGCGTGATTGTCGAAAGGTGTGTGTAAACTAAGGGAGTAGGTAGCCTGTCCCGGGTGCCTATAGCCGTTATTTTTTTTTTTACGGGTTTAGGGAATTTCAGAGTAAGGCGTGTCATCCGCAGACTGATCTTATAGAAGGTCC
>FIZR01012505.1:0-30588 GCA_900060175.1 Ferrisia virgata
TGAGGAAAAGGGATCTTTCGTGCTGGTATTTTGGACATTCAAACAATATGTGAGATACAGAAATTTGGGTATTGCATGATTCACAGAATATCTGAACCTAATTTCATCTTTTTTTTCACTACTTTTACTATATGTCAAATATGCTTTTTTCTCAATTCCACCCAATTCAAATATTTTATGAAAATATCAGGCTGAAAAAGTATCGCATGAGATGCTCTTTTTTCTATTCATTCAATTTGGAAAACACTTCAGACGAAATAACTGAAATGAATTAAAAATTGCACACGAGATTTATCTCAGTAGGATTATCTTCTTCAACTTGTCAACATGACATATTACAGCTACGATACAATGATGGAACGTATTAAATATATATTTTGCTTGTCAACAAACTATTTTTTAGAATCTTAATTGCTTTGTACCGACACACAAATTTAAAAGCTGCGTGAGAGTTTCACACAGCACATACAGCTTAAATCATGCAGCAAACGTAGACATTGTGACACAGTCGCACTCTAAGCATAATGTACGAATACATAAATAAATAATGACTAATTGTGGAAAATTTGTTCAAAAACAACACGAGCGATGTACACGTAGGCATCTACATAGGTGGTACTTTGTTTGTAGGCCAATTTTGGCAGACGAGGTTTACCACCATTTGACATTGATATAAATTTTCAACAAACATAAATACCACGTCGCTTTATAAACCTGACACTGTGAACATACTCGTAATTGTACAATTAACCAACGCATCGCTTCAACTTCATCTTCAACTGAAAATGAAACTTTTACCTTGTTTAATTTGAAATAGAAACGTTGGGATGGTTTAAAAGAAAATTCAGAATGAAAAACAGCTAAACTAAGGCGTTGAAATGAACACCGTTTGCGATTTCAGTCCTTTAGCAGCCCCTCCCTCAAATTTGGGCATGACTGAATTTTGACCAGCGGCTAACCTTGCTTCTAAATATCAATTCCAACGCAAAACGAAGCCTATTTCCCAAATTTGATTGATTTTGGTTAGTATTGACCTAGGCAAATAATTTTTCAATTTCGTGGAAAAAAATAAAAATAAATATCTGACAGGGCCATAAATGGTCGCAATGGTATTCAAATGGATTTTGATGATATTCCCATCCCCCCTCGCCCCCGTACGTCGATAGATCGAAATAGCTTGCTCTACATTGACAATATGACATAGAAAATTGGGCTAAAACAAGAAAATCTGCTCATAAAACCACATTATTGGAAACTGGCAAATTTAGAACCTATACTAAATCTAAGCACAAAATTTCAACTTTCTAGCTTAATTTGAAGGGAAGATAGGGGGGAAACATTATGCTTTCAAGGCCAAAAGAGAGAAATCCCATCACATCCCCCCCCCCCCCATTGATCAAGGAAGCTGCTGAATTTCATATACTTCAACTTTGGATTCTCTGTTGATTTGCTCAAAAAGGAACAATTGTTGTGATTTTTGCCCCTCATTACCTCCTGCTTTAAAATTTGGACATGACTGAATTTTCACCCAAGGTAATCCTCCTTTATTTATATCTAACCCACGGTTAAACTGAGCTTGTTGACCAAATTGTAGTGATTTTGGTCAGTATTGAGCACTGTAAATAATTTCAGTCTTCGTTTTGAATTGAAAAATAAAAAAACATAAAAAATAATGAAAGAAAGAAAAAAATAAGGAACAAGAAAAATGAGAAAAATGAAAGTAAAAAAATAAAAAAATATTAAAAAATAAAAATGAAAAAATAAAAAAAAATTAGAAATGGAAAAATGAGAAAGTAAAAAGTAAAAAAATAAAAATAAGTAAATATAAATTGATATATGACATCACTAAAATGGTCTTCGTGGTCTTCTTGGACCCCAAAACGGATTTGGTCGATACCCTACTTCGTGATTTTTAGTATTGGGAACAAAAATGAAAAAATAAAAATAAACACCTGACATAGCCAAAAATGATCGTAATGGTTTTCCAAGACCCCAAAACGGATTCTATCGATATACCCCAGCTCTCATCCACCTTAAGTCGATGGACTGTAAGAGCCTGGTTTTCATTGACACTATGAGATAGAAAATCATTTTATGTTTGCTGTATTTATCAGTTATATCTTCAATTGGTACATTCGCTTATAATTCAAAAATCAACTTCAGTAGCCGAAAATTTGGATCGGGGGATGCTCAGACATGTTCTTTCTATCTAGGCTGGTTTCGTTCAAATCGGAGCTGGACAGTTAAGATGGTTCCCTTATTCAATTTTGTTTTTATTTGCAACTGATTCTTGATGCTAAGTATTTTTACGTTTATTTGATTTTTTTAGACTTGCAAAATTAACAGATAGTTACCTAAAATACTCGGTAAAATTTCAACTCTTTCCTCACGTCTATTTGGCATTCTTTGTTTGAGTAAGCATCTGAAGATATACTAAACAGATATATTGTCACCATAACAAAACGCTTGTAACGAAAAGTAACACACGAACAAGAATTGAAACTAGTCGTCAAATTAAAAGCTTAGGAGGATATTTTTCCTTTCTGTTGGGCAAATACGAGTACGCTTGAAATTACCGAGCGTTAATGCAATTTTAAAACGATTCCAGTCGTCGCATACCGCAGGCGTTCCACAAACTCGTACATTAGCTATATATCGGTGCATTTAAAATACATCCCTGTGAGCACCCAGACACGAGTAAAGTTTTCGGTGAAAGCTGTCTGGAAAAATTCTAAGAAAACTTTCAAAAGGGTATTTTAAATCATATTAAAACGTGTTTTTATACTTTATTTTTTACGCTCGGTTAGATCTGCAGGCTGTAGGCTTGGTGGAACAAAAATATAAAATCTACGCTCAAACAGTACAAAAAAAGTATCCGATACCTACTGTTTTTCTATAAATAATACTAAATATGAAAGAAACAGCAAGATGTGTAGAATGAATTTTCCAACCAATTCGAAATCTATTTTTGAAAAATATTCGTATGTATTAACAAATAATTCCACTCTTTTTTTTTGCTTAGCAACTTCATACAACAACGACAGGTTAATTCCCGACAAGCGATACATCATTTTAACTCCGCATCGATAAGAATAAAAAGGAAAAAAGGTAAAAAATTCTCAACTTTATTTATTCATTTTTTTTTTGTTTTTTTTTTAGGTAAATATAACGTTTTTGATTTATAAGCACCTAAGTAAGTATATGAAAACTCTAATTGATAAACTTTGCAGACACCGAAGTCGATCTACGCTTACCATACCTATAGTCGTTTTGCTGCAGGTAAATATCGAAGCGCGCTGCTTTATTTATTTCTGTTTTTCGAAAAGAAAGAAGGGAACACAGATCCCATGGTAAATGATGGTAAAAAAAAAAAAAAAACAACGTTCACGAAACGTCACCGAAGTATATTTACAACTACCACGTCTGGGGATTATTTTATTCTAGTACGATACCGCAGCATAAGCAGGGTACTTACCGACCAATATATAAAACAGACTTAAAAAGTAATAATCGACGTTGTTCGTTGTATTCGCCGACGTTTTAAATAATTTTTAGGATTAAGGGGTTAAAACACGCGAATAATATCAACCCGAACGATAAGGAATTTTTTTTTATTTCGAAATCGCTAATCAACATTGACGATAGAAAATTTCCAAATAAAAACACGCGAGCTCAAGTTCGTGCCCGACAATTTCATTTCAACAAACGTACCATTTGTGTACCTGCACGTTGAGACCTTGCTCGAACCTCCAAATAGCAGCACTGTTTTTCATTTCAGCTTAGTAAAAAAACTCGGCTATGTGCACGAATTATCCCTTATGAAGATAGTCGAACGTCGTAGTTGGCAACTAACGCGAAAAAAAGGAAGAAACCGCCCGCAGACGATGTAGGCGAAAACCAAAGGTAAAATAGAAAAAAAAAAGGCGTCATTTTGCGATGTTTCCCAGCCTGATTTTCGCGATACATTTCCTAATCAGCATTGAGGATAGAAAGAGTTCAATGGGGCTAAAGAGTAAAAAAAAAAATACCCAAAAGGCACATCAAAAGTTCCTTACTGACTGTATATACCTAATTTCAACTTCCCAGTCTAATTTGGAGGGGAGTTATACGCGGAATAAACATTAGAAATTAGAAAAAACGACCAAAAAACCACAAATTCAAGACTGTGAGGGGGTGCAATGGGACTGAAGAGTCAAGACCCCCAAAAGGCACAACTGCGGCCGCCAAACTGAGCGGAGAGGCCGAATTGTGACAATTTTGGTCAGTATCGAGCAGAGTAAATTATTTTAAGGTTTAGGGGAGAAAATAATGAATAATAAATAAATAAGAATAAATATCTGACATGGCCAGAAATTGTCTCAATGGTCTTCCAGGAACCCAAAACGGATTTTGTTGATACTTCTCTGCCCTTATCCGCCATTGGTCGATTCGCTGCAATACCCTGATTTTCCTTGACAATATGACATGGAAAATCAGGCTAAAAATCACCTGTGACAAACGATTAAACCAAAGCAGAAAGAACCAATTCTTCACCCAGAATTAAAAATTCCTGCCAGCGAAAGCCAAGCTTTCAAGTACCGGGTGTTCCGCATTAACCTCGCTCTCCTTATACCATTGATAGGTCAACTCATGAGGCTTACACGTATAACAATTAGCATAGCAAAAAAATCGTAGGGGCTAAGGTATGCTATTTTCAAAATTTCATTTTCACCCAAACCTACAGCTCATTTTGATAGTTCATAGAAAAATAATTAATAACGATATAAATCTTCAGTTTGTGGTAAAACAAAACATATACAGTGAAGTATGAGTGAGATAAGAATTAAGAGTGGGGGTGAAGTGGTTCTTAAAATATGAATGACTTTTGAAAAAGCTTTTATGGGCACTTTATTAAAAAATTTTAAAATGTAAGGGAGTTCACCTTCAACTCAGTGGTTGGAATGGTAACTGTAAGGTTTGCATTGGTATGGAGAATAAAATTCTAATTTTGAAGATAAATATGAGAGAAGTAAAACGATTGCACTACAAGATAGAGAATATGAGTGAGAGACTGTGGTCAGGAAATCAAGAGAGGGGGATGAAGTAGTTTGCAAACTACGATGATATCGACATAAAAAAATTTAGTTGAAAATTTCCAATTTTCTCAATTTTTCGTCGATAACTTCTAAAAAAACTATCATGAGTTCCAGACTAAAAATTTTTAAAATTAGTAGCAGCACACGCTCCACTTTATGGTTTGAGTAGAAACCCCTGATGATTGCTTCCAAATTGAGGAGAAAACATGAAATTTTGAAATTTACCAATTTTTCTCTTAAAAGTTCATGATTTTCCATTTTTAATATTCAATAATTTTTTCTCTCTGCTGGGAAGCAACTTTCAGGGGTTCTCCTCAGACTTGGAAAGAGGGAGAGAGTGCACCGATACTCATTTCAAAATTTTTGAGGAGAGTTGATAATAGCTTTTTTAGAAGTTATTCACTAAAAAGCTGAAAATATTGAAAATTTTCAACCAATTTTTTACTTATATCGTCATAGTTTGCAAACCACTTCATCCTTACTCTTGATATGTTTTTATAGTCCCTCATTCACATTTCTCGATTTCTGGTGCAGTCGTTTTGTTTCTCAAGCATTTACTTTCAAAATTAGAATTTTTTGCCACTTTTGTTCAAAAATAATTAAAAATGTTTTTTCAATTGATATTTTTTTCTCCCCATAAATGCAACCCTCGATGTTATCAACCCAACTACTAAGTTGAAAGTGCTCTACCATTAATTTTAAATTTTTTTAATGAGGTGCCCATAACAGCTTTTTCAAAAGTCATTACTAGATAAGTTACATATTTTTAGTCATATTTTTTTGGTATTCATTTTTTCCTTAGTTTATGAATCACTTCACTCCCACTGCTGATTTTTATACCACTTTTACTCGAAAGTATATACCATGTTTTAGAGCAAATAGTAAATTTGTGTCATTATTATTATTTTTTTTTACGAATTTTCAAAATGAGCAGTAGGTTTGGATAAGTGAAAATGAAATTTTCATTCCATACGATTTTATGGGTATGCTAACCATTATACACGCAAGTCTGCTGAGTTGCGTGGAGGTAAACGCGAAACACTCGGTACAGAAATCCAGCATGGCACAAAAAACGAGTCGAACAAGACGATTCATCTAAGCAGAATGATCGAGATAGGACCTCCGATTTAAGCAACATGTAATTTAAACATCACTTTGAGCAAAATATAATTTTTTTTCACACCACCTGAACATTCGGGCAATACACAAGAAATCTAAAAATGGCACACTGACATAGACATACACGTAAGTGCGATGTACGAGTTCTTTTCATTTATAATACTAAAAAGCTACATTGATGTTGCGTAAAATTGAAGAGTACTAAATCGGATTACGTGTCGACAATAGCATCGTTCGTATATTAAATAAAAATAATACAGAATAGTTGGAACAATACATACAAAAGCAACCAGAAGATCAGGATAGAGAAATAAAAAAGAATCGAAATTACCAACGCTGCGGGTCGGAGGAATGGCGAAAAAAACAAACGCAGAAACAAAAAGCTCGGACTGTTTGAAAATATTTATTTCAATTCAGTTATTTAGCGAAGCTTATATACCAAGGGAGAGAGATGTGTGGAAAGTCAACAGTTGGCTTTTTAATGGACTGTTATTTGTTCTGCTGGCAGAAATATATTTGACGATGGTTTATTGTTCGACGCCATGTAATAATTTTACATGGCAATGAAGCATGAAGGGGTGTACCTACTACCTAGTACCTACTTGAGTTGATGTAACCATTATACTCTTTTTGTTTTCATTTCGGTTGATTTTTTTATTCTTTTCCAATACTAAAGGAAATGTCGTTTGGTAAGCTTTTTAATACATCGAGTGCGATGAATTTACTAAAATACGAATGGAGGAGCAATTGGGATAAAACTTTAATAAGTTCAAATGGGTTTCCAAAATCGGTGAAGCATAATGAACGATGCACAGGGCCTACTATTTATTCTACATCAAAGTATCTTGTAAAAGTAAGATTTTCTGCGTGAAATTATCATTAGGAAATCATTCGTTAGCTTTATTTTATAAAAATAATAACCGCTGTGTTCTTTTCGATCCCCAAAAAACTTCTTATTTGATATTTTTTCAATGAAGGTCTATAAAAATTTATTAGCATAATTCATGTTTGTATTTTTTCAAAAAAAAAATCATCAGGCGATACAGAAGTTATAATTATAGACTAAAACTAGGCATGACGATGTTTTACTATTTTTTCTCAGTTTCCAATAAATTTTCGGTTTTTCATAATTTTTGATCATTTTTCTTTAATTTTTATCTTTATGTTAAATTTTTAATTAATTTTCAATAATTTTAACAATGATTGGTCAATTTTCAAATATTTTTCAACATTATTTGGTGATGATTGATCATTTTTTTTTTTCATTTTTTACAAATTTCTGACTATCTTTTGAAAAAATGCAAAAAATTGATCAATAAACACGAAATAATGCGAATAAATAGGTGAAAATCGATCAAAAATATAAAAAAAAAAATTAAAAACATCAAGAATGGTATATAAAATACAGAATATTGATCAATAAAAATAAACAAATCCCGCAAATTTATCAAAAATCCTGATAAAATGTTGAAAAATATGTGAAAAATGATCTAAAATACTATAAAATTAGGTTATCAAAGCTGAAAACTAGTCAAAAATAACGAAAAATTGTTAAAAATCGTCAAAAATTGACTAAAAAATTTTTATATAAATAGATTAAAAATATGGAAAATTGGGCTGAGAAATATATAAAAAATAACTTAAAATATACATAAAATCGTTGAAAATTGTCAAAAATCGAGTAAACATTTTGCAAAATTGGGTAAAGACGCTGAAAATTGGTCGAAAATAACGAAAAACTGTTGAAAGATAGGTGAAAAATGACCTAAGTATGAGAAAATTCGTTAAAAAATTTTCACAAATTGGATAAAAATTTGATAAAAATGTTGAAAAATATGCAAAAAGTGACAAAATGTGGATAAAATCGTCAAAAATCGTCAAAACCTGTTGAAAAATTTGATAAAAATGTTTAAAAATTATTCAAAAAAGTAGAAAAATTGTTAAAAATAGCCAAAAATTGGCTAAAAATGTAATAAAAATATGCTAAAAATTTTGAAAAATCGTCAAAAATCACGAAAAATTATTGAAAAACGTGTAAAAAGTGACAAAATATGAATAAAACTGTTAAAAGTTATCAAAAAGTGTACAAACACTTGATAAAATTACGGAAAATTGGTTAAAAATACGAAAAATATATGAAAATTGAAAAAAAGTATGAATAAAATCGTTAAAAATCGACTAAAATTGGGTACAAATTTTACAAAAATGAGTTGAAAAAGTTTGAAAATATGTGGAAAATGAGCCAAAATATGGGGAAAAAATCATTAAATATCTTTGAAAATAACGTGAAAAATTGACGAAAATACTAAATTCTTGAAGATTTTTCGCTCAAACTTGGTACATTTTCAATCCTTTTTTTTTGGTCAATTTATACCAACTTTTTCACAATTTTTTGAGATTTTTGATTAATTTTCCGTACTTTTTACGCACTTTTGTAAAATTTTTGCCCAATTTTCTGCCTTTTTTAACGATTTTTTTCGCATTTCAGATCAATTTCCACCAATATTTTTTCGAGATTTTCAATGAGTTTTCTTTATTTTTTACAGATTTTTTTCACATATTTAGTCAATTTTCACCAACTTCTCCATATTTTTTTGTCATTTTTGATCACTTTGTTTCTTTTTTTACGTATTTTTGTTACTTTATTGCGCAATTTTTGTCAAATTTTCATTGTTTTTAACGTATTTTAGGTCAGTTTTCACATATTTTCCAACATTAATTTGGAATGGTTGATCAAATTTTCTGCCTTTTTCGTCCTATTGTGTAAATTTTTTAATACAATTTTCACTAGTTTTTCAATATTTCTTCGAATTTTACATGAATTTTTTGCATTTTTCACGCATTTTACCATTTTTTTTACGCAATTTTTAATGGTTTTTTTATTCAAATTTCGACGATTTTCGTTTTTTCTTTTCATTTACTTTTTTCAACGTTATCATTGAGAATTTTGATCAATTTCGCGAGAAAAAAAGAATGACGTTTCCAATTTTCAGCTTTGTGTTTCACTTGCCTGCACTGCAATTTCAAAGATTGTGAAAAACAAACGAAACGAAGTGAAAATTGATTCAGTTTAATTTTTTTCGAACAAAGACCACTATTTTAAGGGCAAAAAACATGATAGAAAAATCGTTTCTTAAGTTTTTAAAGACGTTACCCCATTTTTTAAATTTTGAAAAAAAATATTACTTTGTATACATGGACTGCATGTATAAAACAGAATTTTTCCAGAATTTCTTCGCCAAAACTTCGTGTAGAAAACTCGATTTGAAGTTTTTACAAACACGTGTTCAATCTAGAAAAAATTGTCCAAATTTTTTTTCCAAAGCACGCAATAATACCAATGCACTTCTTATTTCTCTTAAGCCCCTTTCCCCGTTCAAACAGCTAAAAGTGATTTTACCAGAAATACCAGATTTGGAAGAGTTATACATGCAGTGTTACATTTAGATTAGATGTACAAGATATGTTCAACACTAATGAACAATCTGCTTTTTATTTCCAGCTCCGCCCGTACACCGTTCTCTTTTGGGATAAATAGAATTTCCACGTAGGTATAGGTAACTGGTAAACGATGCCAAGGCGACAATTCGAGCTCTAATCAAACTTTTCTGCCACGAATCTAGTCGGAAAATAAACAGATGGGGTAGGATATGATGATGGCGCCCGCAGAGTATGTTTTCTCGTTTCGCGTATAATTTGATTTGAATGCAACCAACAAACGGTTTTATTATTACCTCGAATGGCGAAGCGGATGCACTATGTGTAGTACATAACAATATACCTGTATGTATCTTACATGTAAGTAGGGGTATTTGCAAATGTTTTAGCTAGGTTGGTAGGTAGGTAGGTAGGTATTTGTCTTTATGTACTCGGGTTGTTTATTAATTGAGCGTGCATGGTATAAATATGCCATAGCATGTAAGGATAATACGAACGTCAAACGCAGCTTGTAAAGCTGCACAGTTCGCATCAGCATCGCGGATGTTTGTCATCATCATCATTTGTTTCTTAGTGTACCATTGGGAGTGTTTTGTTATTCCATCCACGATTGTATTAGTATAGGTAAATAGGCAAGGATTAGGGTTACATGTAAGGAGACAATTGTTGCGAAGGAAAGATGCCAGTCGAGTGAATCTTAGGATGCTTGTGCTAGGGTTTTCATTATTGGTAGGTAATCGTAGCCATTGTAGGTACAACTAGGTTTCTATTTATGGTAATTACATTCGAGTTAATGAATGATTCCTTATAT
This sequence comes from Ferrisia virgata, assembly GCA_900060175.1. Lineage (NCBI taxonomy): Eukaryota > Metazoa > Arthropoda > Insecta > Hemiptera > Pseudococcidae > Ferrisia > Ferrisia virgata. The sequence goes on from FIZR01012505.1 coordinate 10,444, forward strand.
TTCACATTCACCTTAGCATATCCTTCGGAAAATAAAAGGTCTCAATATTCGACATGATTGTTATCGGTGGCATTACAAATAGTCAGATACTGAATTATTGCTGTTTTTTAATCTTCGGCTTGAAACATAGGAATTAGGCAATCCTACAAAATTCTCACAATGTCCAGGGCGAGGGATGGAAAATCTCCATTATTAAAATACCCAATAAGTCGGTAACAATCAGTGAACAGAAGAGAAAAATCAACGTTTCCTGCCAATTTTCTATACACCGCTACAACTAGACCCACACAAATACTTGAAAAACTGTGCCCAACAATTATCGCACCCGACCACTCTCCTTTCAAGTTTTCACCTTACGCCGAATCTAATAGAATAAAACTTCGTTTCATGCAGACTTTTCGCCCTGCTCAAATACAAAATACAATGTCGGAATATTAAAAAGGTGTCTCTGGTGTTCCAGCGAATTCGTAATTAAAACTTAGTATACACATTAGTTTTCACCTAGTCATAGTAATGCGAGAAACTTCTTCCGTGTTTATATATAATCAAAATCAAGTCCTCGGGTTGTTTTCTTAAACAGAGTGAAAAAGCCGTTCGCATTTCGTGTGCCATGCGGCTTGTAAACGTAAAACCGAACATGAGCGCTTTTTGTCTCATCCGTTTACCTCATCTAGTCCGAACTTATTAATAATTTTCCGTATTAAACCGATGAAAATTGTACACAGCTGCATCGAAATTACCTCCTGTTGCACCCCGCCTTCTCGCTCATTCGTCCGTTTTACCGTCCCTTTAACCACACCGTACTTCTGCATAGGTAAGAGGCAGATTTTAAATTATCTTCGGTCTCGCAACTCGCTACGATGCTATATATTTTCAAAGTGAACAAGTTCGTTGCGGTGCTCCAAAAGCTGAAATTTTTCATCCATGTGATCAAATCATTAGAATGAAATTGTAGATTAGATGTTACCCAAGCTGAGATATGCTACAATATTTCATTTCACTGTGAAAATCATTAAACAGCAATCATTTGCCAGCTGTGAAACGTGAAATAATCAATAATAAATCTCAAAGGAAATTCAATAAAAACTACCACAATGGGAGCAGGGTGATATGCGAGGAACAAACTCAAAAAACAAGAACCACCACCAAAAGGCACATCTAGGACCTCTACTAAATGCACATACTGAATTTCAACTTCCTAGCTCAATTTGTAGCGGAGATAGGGAAGAAACAGTCCTTTTTCAGGGCCAAAAATGGGAAAAACCTCCCATATTTCTCCTCTTAATTGACCCTAGAGGCTGATTTTTAGGTATGTCACACAACTTTGGATTCTCTATCAATTGGCTTAAAAAGTAACAATTTTTGCGATTTGGGCTCCTCATTATCCTTTTCTTTGAATTTGAGCATAGCTGAATTTTTACTCAAGGTTGTATACGCCCTATATATATTTAATCTGCCGCCAAACTGAGCCTATTGACCAAATTTGAGTGATTTTGGTCAGTATTGAACAGATTAAACGATTTTAGTCTTCATGGGGAAAAAATAAAAATAAATATCTGACAAGGCCAAAATTGGCTGTAATAGTTTTATAGGGCCCTAAAATAGAATTTGTTGATATCTCCTCCTTATCCACAGTAGTTCGATGTACCATAATGGCCTGATTTTCATTGACATTCTGGCATAGAAAATAAGTCTGAAAATGATCCGTTTACAAATGAAATTCAAGTAGATCGACAATAAAGAATACAACAAATCAGCATCTCCAATTGTATAAGAGATAAGTGCCCAAGCTGACAAAAAAATAATTTATTTATCCCATTCTGCATTTTTTAAAAACACTAATAATTGATTACATGAAATTATAGTATTGTGTGAGTTAAAATTGGTAAGATCAAAATTCAAAATAATTTGTCACAAACAGTGAATACAAATAGCAAAAAACATTTTTTTTACGTGGTGTGGCGCAGAAACCATCATGTTCAATCACAATCTTGAATCAGCGCGCGCATATGGAACGAATTCGTTACTTCAACATAGATAAAAGGAACAACGCGTTCGAACAATCACAACCACGAATCGACGCGCGCATATATAGAACAAGTTCGTTACTTCAACATAGATAAAAGGAACAACACGTTCGAACAGTTCAACCACAATCACGAATCGACGCGCGCATATGAAACTGGGTTCGTCAATTCAACACGAGTAAAACTAAAAAAACCCACTACAATTATAAATCAAGGCGCGCATGTTTTCCCTAAATCACTATCTCAAAACCACAGTGTTAACAAAAAAAAAAAAAAGTATCTGTGTATGTAATGAAACTATAAAACAATTAACGTTCTCGTGGTTGAATTTCCATTAGGAATTTATTGAAACGTTATTCGACTTCATTTTCAACGTTTCCCACCCAGGTATGATGAACTTTTCTCTTTAAAATGGTCAAAAAAAATTACGAGTAGATTAATTTAAAAACAAGTGCAAACAATTCATTTGCAAAGGTAGATAGTAACACCCTTTAGCATTTTATAATAATTTGTATGCATCGTCATGAATCGACCTCGTTATCGCGTTTCTTCACACATGCCTGTTTTTGGTCTATGAAAACGATGTGACAACAAAATCGTGAAATGTCTGCTAATATTATACTCTATAACCCTATCTTTTCAATAATATAACGTTTTAATGTGCTTAGTAAGTATTATAGCTCACTTGTACATTTGGGTATGTGTAATCTAGCATTTTCATTATTTGACTCTTAAGGGTAAGATGGGTAATTTCTCAGCGTTTCAGCCAAGCACTAAATTGAAAGGTATGAAATAGAATCAAGCGCAGTTATTAGCCTATCAGCAAGAAGTTGTTGACGCAAAACCATAAGTACAGTAACATTAAATTTTTTATCTTTTCTCCTCCTGTTCAACGTGAATTCAATTTTTGAAAAATTTAAAGAAATGAAACCATAAAAGAAGCGTAATTTTTTTATGCAACTAATTTTCTTTCTCTTCATCACCAATTTCGGAATTTTGTTCAAAATTTTATAAGTTTCCATTCTACCATAATTGGAGAAAAGAGCAGCGATGTAAAGTGAAGAAAGAGTGAAACTTGTTTAAATTTGAGTTCGTGTATTTTATTTGTAATTCTGACCAAGTATTATTCTATTGAACATGATTGTATCTCGTTTTAATTTTGATGTGAAATAAAAATTATCAATTTTTGGAGTCACTTCGAACGAGTGTAAACTTATGCATGATACGTAGTTCAATGTTTACTTAACTATTTTTTTTTTTTTTTTATCATACTTCTTAGGGACCATGAGAATGCATTTTTCAAGAATATGAAGTTTCATAAAGTCTGACGATCATTACCAAGACATATGATAAATGTGCATCCGAGTTGGGATTCTGAATTTTAAATTTTCAAAATCATCCCCCTCGTTTGAACATATATCCTATGAAATATAGATACCTATATGTGGAGTGTATCTGTAGAAGTATATGTTACATCTTTGAAATGATGATGAAGGGATGCATCAATGTAATTGGCTGCAGTAGGGTGAAAGCTTATTATATCAAGTATCCCAGTTGCTCGGTTTACGGCAGTTTACCACTTGAAATGATTTCTATTCAGAGTAGAAATATCGCCGACAATCAGATCAACTATGATTGATGATACAGAAGCTAGATAGTTCGAATGACAGTATTCGTTCAATTGTAATTCAAGTACAGAGAGATTAGGTACATAGATGTACCCTACCGACGAGTCTACGTATTATTTTTCAGCCTATTAAAATACAGTTTTTTACTTCAATGTCAAAAACACACATTTTATGAGATATACATTCATATTTGACCAATGGTAAGATTTTAACTATTTACAGTTATACCTATCGCGATTTGTTCAATACTGCACAGGTTTCACACACTTTTGCTCGGCCAGGATCATAAAAAAAACCCATCATGACTGATTTTTTGACACTTACCACGACAATTTTTGTCAATTTTTAAAGCTTCGACAGTCATGGTAGAGTAATTCACGTACCTACGTCTGTATCTGCAGTCTTACTCGCACCTAAGAGGATTACCACCATAAACCACAGAACACTGCAAGAAACCATCGACGAATTCAATTAATCGAGGTGAAAAAACCTTGCGCGATGTTTATTCGAGTACCGACTCCATTGAAAAGTTTTCACAACGAAAACAATAAAGAATAAACCGAAGAAAAACTCGTTGGCGTGACATTCTATGGCTTTGTTCTCGCTCCGAAAAACAGATTTTCCAGCATAGCGCAACGTGAAAATAAAATCGAAAATCTTTATTATAAAGAATTTAAAGTTTGTTAAGCTACTCATTGTAAATTTTTGCATTATCTGGTTTAAAATTGCTTTTTAAAGGCGGGTCGATTTTAATTATTCTTTCGTCGGCTGCCAGCGTAACGCAATTGGTTTAAGTGCTTTACGCTAGACTATTTCAATTTTTCTGAATTGAATTTCGCTTTTACTCTATTCTTTCGAGAGTACGTGAAAAAATTTCTTTCCAAGCGACGAATTAATTTCAATTCGTAATTATTCGACTATGTCCATATCAGTGAATAAATTTTCCTCGCTTAAAATTATTATCATCTGGCGGAAATTTCTAAATATTTACAATGAAGTGAATATCGGTGTATTTATCAATACGATTATTTCAAGTTCATAATTAATTTCTGCGTTTATTCTAGTATTTCGTAATTTTTCAAAAATCTCGTTTGTTTTTCTATACAATAGATTTGTTTTGAATCAGTCGGCTAGATTCTGTTAAAGCATACTTGTAGAAATTTCAAAACCATCACGCTTACTAAATCAGAACTGAAATTGATGTAATAGAGTGCCATTCCAAGTTATACGCCAAAATGTTACTTTTTTTGGACTTGACATTGAGAATATTCATTTCTGCGAGTTTTCAACAGATTTTTTTCAAACTTGTGAATATGGTAAATTGTAGTAAGGCATATGAAATTTCCACAAATTTTTTCAAACCAAAACAGGGATTTGAAAACTTTAAATCGGTTTGTCCTAGGATCTAGCACAATTTGGAGGGGAGTTATACGAGGAACAAACTCAAAAAACTGAAAAGATGAGAAAACCTGACCAAAAAACCGCATTTCCCAGGCGGTTAGGTGTAATAGAGGTGAAAAGTCAGCTCCTCAAAAAGACACGCCTAGGGCCCCTACTAAATGTACAACCAAATTTCAACTTCCTAGCTCATTTTGGTGAGGAGATAGGAGAGGAACAGTCCTTTTTAAACGTCAGAAAGGAGGGAAAATCTCATATCTTCCCTCCTAATTGACCTAGGAGGTTGATTTTTGGAGATGTTATACAACTTTAAATTCTTTATCGATTGACTTAAAAAAGAACAATTTTTAAGTTTTTGGCCCATCAGACCCCCCTCCCTTAAAATGGGATAAAACTGAATTTTGACCGAAGGTCATCCCCACTCATATGTATCTAATCAGTCGCCAAATTGAGCCCATTGACCGAATTGGAGCGATTTTGGTCAGTATCGAGCAGAGTAAATGATTTTAATGTTCGAGAAAAAAATAATAAAAATAAATATCTGACATGGCCAAAAATTGTTTTAATGGTCTTCTAGTGCCCTAAAACTAATTTCGATGGTATTCTCCCCCACCTGTCGTTACTCGATGTACTGTAATATCTTGGTTTTCATTGACAATATGACATGAAAAATTAGGCTACAAAGAAACACTCCTCGACTTTTTTTTTTTTTTGATCAGTAATAAGGATATGGGTAGAGATTGGAAATAACTGAAACCTCCAAAAAGCACATCTAGGACTTATACTAAATCTACAAACTAAATTTCATCCTTCTAGCTGAATTAGATGGGACATATGTATATGTGGATCAAACTGAAAGAATAACAAAAAATGGCAAAAAGCTCATTTTTAGGGGATTGTGAACAAATGCGATTGGACTGAGAAATCAAAAGCCCCTAAAGACACACCTAGGAACCCTATAACATTTTTTTGACGACCATCAATCCTACGTTGTCAAACTGGGTAGAGTAAGTTTATCAGTAATATCGAAACAATCTCAGCTTAAGATTGTACTACTTTTCCTCTTATAACTCGACACCTAATGGTTAATTTAGGGCAGATACAAGTAAAATTTCAACCCCTTACCTCAATTTAAAGCAGAGGTATGAGTGAAATCGCCTTTTTTCAAGGTCACGCCTGCTTTCTCCTCTCTTATTTTTCATAATTTTTGTGATTCTAATTGAGGCAAATATAGTAGTACAAAGCTTAAAATTGAAAATTTCACTTTCTTCACTTATGAAATCATCACACAAAAAAACTAACAAGAGAATCGTGTATCAGCACAATTTGAACGATAAAAGTACTCAAATTTCAAAAAATCAGATTTTCATCAGGAAATTGTACAAGATTCAAACTATAACTAAAACATGTGCCCTTTCACTATTAAAGTTGCAATTTTTTTTCAACTTCTCTTACTCGTTTATGAGATTTTAAATCTATTTTAAATACATTTCTTCCAGTCTATCACACATTTTTTTTTCTCTGATTGGAACGATATACAAGGTGAAAAATTTTGTGGCCTAAAATAAAAATTAGGTAAGATTCAAATCTGAAATTTTACAATCGAAATTGGCATATTTATAACCATTCCTTCCAGAAAAGGATCTAATTACGTCTACGAGGATTGGGTAAAATGTTTGCAGTATCAGTTACTCGAGGACAGAGATGATGAAGAATTCATGTACCTATATGGATCTAACATAAACTATCATATTAATGAGATCTTTAGACAATTAAAAGCTGAAAACTGAATAGGCCTTACAATGGAATAATTATTTCATTTCACACAAGACTCATATTCACAATTTACACACCTTCAACACACTCTTCAGTACAATACGTTCACTTCGAGATGATAGTTGCGCCATCTATACAAATTCTTCACCCACAGTTGGTTCCGCAAATGAACTCGAGATGGGGCGAAATATATTATTTTTCACGCTCACAGCTCAGCAATGATTTATTCAAATCTATTTTTTCAGTAAATTAAAGAACCCATTTATCGAATTGGTGCGATTATGGTCTGTTACAAACAGAGTAAATGATTTTAGTCTTTAGAAAAAAATAAATATCTGTCACTGCAAAGAAATGGCCATAATGGTCCTGTAGGACTCCAAAACGGATTTTGTTGAAATCCCCCCTCCCCCATCCACCGTAGGTCGATATATCGTAATAGCTTGGTTTTCATTGATAATATGACATATAAAATCGGGCTAAAAAGGAAGAAATCTCCATATCTCCTCTCAACTTCTTCACGATCCAATAGACAGTTACAGTTGATCTTAAACCATTTATTTCGACTCTTCAATTTAATGCATACAGTATACTAAAATTCGTAATTTAATCATAAAAAGGTAAGTCTCCACTAGCACCTCTCCTGACTACGGGCTTATTCGTTCAAGAATTATAACAACACATAGGAACAGATTCACACACAAAAAAAAAGAATTTTAGTCACGGTGAGACCCCCTCTCCTTGATACAAAAATCGAGAGAAAAAAAATATACAAAAATCATAAACCAACTCGACACTTCTAATTAACGTAAGGTCAGCGACGACGATGAAACGAAACATTTATCCAGCGAACACAATTCTCCAAAATGGTACATCGTTTTGCGAGCATATCACGACGATAAGCGGTTATCCCCTTTCAATAGTATGGTCTTCTGAAGCAATATATTTCGGTAGCCGAAATAGTCTAGTCAAAAACAGATATTGCTGAGTGTAATTAACATTAACAGAGTTTACATTCGCTGTCAAAACACACACACACACAACAATACCGTCCACAATTGGACGCGCATCTGAAATAGTAAAATACGTACAAAAAGGGAAACTGAAACATATTGCTCTTTTGCACTGCGAACGAATTGTTTTAAAATGCGCGTACAACATTCATTTCGCACACTGAAAGGAATTAGCTCATATTTTCAAAGTAAAACTTTTTGAGTGGCGTTTAAACCCTTTTCTACGAGCAGTGTGATTGACAGAATCAATTAAAGCGACTAATAATCGCCACTATACCTCTGTACGATAAACTCGTGCCATTTAGGGGATGAAATCAGCGCTGATTCTTTTACCGTATGACAGGCCACATCGATATCTATAACCGTCTTTTGCAACTATACCGTATGGGGTATTATTTATTACAAATTTTTTACATATTTTAGTTTTGCATTCGGATAGTAATATGTGCGCATTAATTTATTTGTAAATGTGAAGATTGTGTGTGATAGCATTATTTATCTTATTGCATCCATCGCAGTGATTTTTCTGGCAATCGATAGTTAAAATAAAGGTAACAGAAATTATACAATAAAATCCATATCAAGTATAGGGATATTAAGAATTTTTTTTGCCTGATTTTCTTTGTCATATTTTCAATGAAAACCAAGCTATTAGTCTGTCGACCTACAGCAGATGACAAGCGAAAATGAAAAAAAAAAACTGTTTTGAACTCCTAGAACATCATTATGACCTCTTTTGACGTTTTCAGATATTTATTTTCATTTTATCAACATCGAAAGATGCTCAATAGCGCATTCTACAGTTGACCATCAAAATTTAGACTGTCAAAATCCAGATTTTTAGATTTTGATGACCTGGATGTCGATGGCCTTAACATTGATGGTCAACCGTTCTGGGCTGTTAGGATCGCCAACAGTTGGATTATGTTTGACAAAAAAGTTGACTGTTACAAAAAACAAATAAATTTTTTCAAAGTCATGTCACATCAGATGAAATCTGGACTTCTGCTGAAACCGGGGAAGTAACATTTAAGTTTATGTGCAAGATGTTAGTAGCCCAGATATTGATAGACCACATCTTGATGATCTACTGTTGATGGTTGATTCTTCACATTCCAAATCTTGATGGTATGGTTGTTGATAGTCCACTACTGACGGGAAACTCTGGGCAGTCCACAGTTGACTATCAACTATAGATGATCAAGGGTTGATGGATTTGGGCCATCAAGAGCTGACAGTTCACATATTAATGGTGCAGTTGTTGATGGTCCACTATTGTTGGTCAACTCTTGACAGTCCATAGCTGATATCTACTGTTGATGAACACGGGCTAATGGATTTGGACCATCAAGAGTCGATAGTCTACATCTCGGTGATGCGGATGGTGATGGTCAAGTGTTGATGGATTTAGACCATCAAAAGTTGAAAGTCCAATTATTGATGGCGCGAGTGTTGGTGGTTCATTATTGATGGACAACTCTTGACAGTTCACAGTTGACTATCAACTGTTGATGGATTTGGACCATCAAGAATTGGCAGTCCAAATCTTGATGATGCGAGTGCTGAAGGTCCACTATTGATAGGCAACTCTTGGCAGTCCACGGTTGAATATTATTCATTGATGGTCAAGGCTTGATGGATTTGGACCATCAAGAGCTGACAGTCCAAATCTTGGTAATGCGAGTGCTGAAGGTACACTACTGATGGGCGACTCTGGGCAGTCCACAGTTGACTATTAACCATTAATGGTCAAGGGTTGATGGATTTGGACCATCAAGAGTTGGCAGTCCAAATCTTGATGGTATGGGTGTTGATGGTCCACTATTGTTGCTCATCTCGCGACAGTCCACTGTTGAAAGGATCAAGTGTTGGCAAATGTAGACCATCAACAGTTAGATTATGTTTGATGAAAAAGAAGTCGAGCGTCATTTAAAAAAATGGTGAGGAATAGTTCTCGACTTTGAAAAAAGGATCATACTTGAATGTCAATATGAAAAAATTATTCCCAGCAATAAAAGTAAATGACCCAATTTCGTTGAAAAAATAAAAGAAAATTTTTATTTTCATTTAATTTTTTTTCCCCCAAAACTAAAAATTATTTGCTAAGCACTATTTCAACCGAAATTAATCAAATTTGAAAAATATGTTTAGATTAGCGAAGGGAGCTGATATTTTGGAGTGGTGATGATCTCGGGTCAAAATTCAGTCATGCCCAAATTTGGCAGAGTGGGTGGGTGTTGAATGGCAAAAATCGCAAAAATTGTTCCTTTCTGAGTAAATTGGTGGATAATCTAAAGTTGTATAACATATCCAAAACTCAACTTCCTAGATTAATTAGGAAGGAAGATAGGAGGAGTTTCCCCCTTTTTGACTTTGAAAAAAGGCTTTTCCTTTCCTATCTTCGCTCCAAATTGAACTGGGAAATTGAAATTTTGTATGCAGATCTGCATATGGGTCTAGATTCAACTTTTCAGGCTCGTTGCACCTCCTCACAAAAAAAAACTGTTTTTTGGTCGATTTTTCTTATTTTTTGAGTTAATTCTTCGCATAGCTCCCCGCAAACTTGATTTAGGAGATTGAAATTTGATATAAAGATTTAGTATGGGTCTTAGATGTACCTTTTGGGGGTTTCATCTAATCACTCCAATATCTACTTGTACCCTTACTGTGATTCAGGAAAAACATCTGGAAGTTATCTTTTTTTCACTCCACAAGCGGACAATTCGAATATCTTCCCCATTCATGAAAATCTGGCTCAAGAAGTATCGTAAGCTAATGCTTTTTATTTATATTTTTCTTTTTTCTTTTTTTTTTTTGAATGACCTCATGATCAGTTCAAGGAGTTCTGTCTGCTCCCGATGGCAACTAAGATAATAACATTTTTTAACGAAGGATTTAAATGCAAAATAAGATACGTATGCAATATTCATAAATCAGTAAAATCGAAGATCAATTCCAAGTCAACTTATACGTGTACAAATGTAAGTAGCATAGTGTTGAACATTTTCATTTCGCGACCCCTTAGCACGTGCCGGTTCTTTTTCTAAGTGTAATAAACTTGTAAGGCGAACAAGTTGCACATAATACAAGCTGAAGGTGCGATTCGAACATTTATTTGTTAGCAATAACGAGGGAGTGTCGGACACAGAAACAACAAAACATTCGTTAATTATGGTTCATTTTGGAGAAACAATCGATTATTAAAACACGCGTTTAATACCAGTCTCGTATACTGCTGTTAGCTGATTTTCCACCCTGCTAAATGTAGGTACTATATTCACGGTGTGCTTGTGCTTTTGTTTAACTATGTAAAGCGTAGATAGGTAGGTAGGTAGGTAGGTAGGTACTTGATTATTAATTCCGCAATATAGCCTACCTGCGCGTACATCGGCCTTTTCGTTGAATTTATTATGAATAAAGCTTTTTTGAAAATATAAATAATCGAACAGGTGAGTAAATAGAATTTTATAAAAGGTTGCTACAAGTATATCCAATATTGTAGCCCTTTTTAATCACAACTTTTACTCGATTTTAAGTTCGTTTTTTTTCTTATGTTTCGAAAAAAAAATTGAAATTTTGCGTAAAAATTCATCTCTTGATTTTTCACAGATCAATATTATTTCAGTACGTTACCATTTTGTCAACTACATATATGATCTTCAAAAAGTTGAGATATCATCGGAGTAAAATTTCGCCAACAAATCCCAAACTCGACGTCGCATTATTCTACATTTAATGTTTTGTTTCGACGTTGAGTACAATAATCGTAAATTAGTCGTTTACGTATTCACAACGTCAGGCGACGCCATCGCCGCGACGAATCAATCCTCGGGGAAATTTGCCAGGCGATGTTTGAGTTTGATGATGCGGTTTTAACGACACCATAAAAGGCATCATTCAAAAGTGAATTTCCTCTTCGATACAGTGATATGCTATAAAAGCCATGAAACATATTCCACCAAGTATTCCTATCATCCCCATATTGGTAACTACCTATATCTCTCTATTACCTAAATTTCCCAACGGTGAGCGTTCTGCGAATACGCCGTGTAGTTGGCTTCCAAGATATATAGACACCCTATTTTCATGCATTTCTGCTACATCATACATACATATGTATAGGTATCTGTAGGTATATATGTAGGTAAGGTCAACCGGAGGATTTTTATAGGTATAATATGCTTGAGTCTATGATGCAGATACCGTATTTGTATGAAATACGTAGATCCCAAGTATACTATGGAACCTCCTACATTCTTAGCTGTGTTATTGTTATAATTATTTAAATACTCTATTGTGAGCTTTATTTTTATTCTTTGATAACGATGTAGTGGATGTTGAGTACTTCTCAAATAATACTCGACCACGGTTCGATGTTGGTGGCTGAATAAATAAAACTCAGACGCATCCATATAAACTGAACGATGAACTGTAGTTTTTAAATGACACGACAATTGTGGCTAATTAACGAAACATTGGTATTACTACGAATACTGTTTCAATAAAGTATTAAAAAAATTTCAAACATTCATTCGTATATAGATTTGTGAAACCCTCGCATGTTACTTGAATTCAGCCAATGGGCTCAAATTGCCAATGGATTAGATATATATACACGAAAGATGATGATCATTCTTGGTTTGAAATTCGATCATGTTTAAAATTTGAACAGGGGCTAAACAAAGGCTAAAATTTCGACAATTTTTTATTTTGAAGCCAATCGATGGAGAATCGCAAGTTACATAACGCATTCAAAAATCAACCTCTTGCAGCAATTATGACGGGATTTAGAAAAAAATCCCAGATCATGAGGGAGGGAGGAAGGCTTCAACCACTTTTTAGCATCACTGCACCTTTTTACAAGCCCGATAAAGTGTGGTTTTGGCAGTTTTTGATATTTTTAAATCAGTTTCCCACCTACTTTACCTTCCAAATCGACCTGAAGGGCTAGAATTTTATACGTACAGCTGAGTAGACCAAATTTTGTTGTTTTCGAAAATCTGCAAACGGTGGCGAGCAGAGGAGGAAGGAACACAATCTTTGTGAAACGACGTCAAAATGATGTGGTAAGAATTCCAGCTTTTCAATTCAAATTTTTTCAACTTGCAAAACTCACTTACAGTTTAAAAATTTTCAAAAATTATAAAAAAATAAAAGATAAATTTTTCTGAAAATTTTTTCCAAAAATAAAATTATTACACATATTTTTATAGTTACCCAAAATTACCATTGCTGGTAAAATCTCACCATATCCCCATTTTTTCACAATTTTTTGAAAAACTATAAGGACACTTTTTTTGGGGGAAACATCGCCTGAAATGGATGTACGACACTAATTTACCACGATTAAGCGCAATATTTCAATTTTACCTCGCTCAGCCAATTTTTCAGGACACTAAAAACCAGTAATTTTTCACATCTGGGTCAGTCCATGTCAAAACACCCAAAAAATAACTTGAGTCATTTGATTTTGTTCAAAATTTTTTTTACGAGTTATCTCCGTCATTTCAACCATAACTCTTCGAGGGGGCGACAAGAGGGGGTAACTTTTATAATTTTCGAATAATCGCGATTTTTTGTCAAACTGTTCAACTTTGAAGGTTTATATTTCAAGATTGACAAGACTCAGAATAAATCTGTTTGCACGGTTTCGTTCGGAATTCAATGAAGATTCCAGATTGATGTTCGAAATTTTGAAAGTTCAAATTTGAACTTTTGAAATGAAAGCTTATGGTTGAAAAATACTAATAAAAATTTTTAAAAATTGCCATGAATAGAACTTAATATGCTATTTTTAATTGATCAATATTAAATACGAGATATCAACGTCCCTGGGGGCCCAAGGGTTTTCTTTTTTGGTCAAAATTCAAAAAAATGGTAAAGGTAAAGTGACATATGGATTTCTACGAATTCCATGAAGCTGTGTTAGATTATCAACTTATTTTTTTGATCCAACCCTTCTAAACGCCCCCACTAGCCCCCTCAATACGGTCAAAATTCAAAAAAAATTTAAAAAATGAATTGACATATCGAAATGTTACTAATTTGAGATCATCGAGCATGAATATTTAATTATTATTTGGATTCGCACCCTGATTGACACTCCCCCCCCCTCACATAAAAAGTGGGAAAATACTGAAAAATGAGTAAAATGACGTGTAACATATCGATTGTAGCTAATTCAGCGCCGCTGAGATCGAATATCAAGTTACTTTCTCGATTCGACTCTTCTGTACTCGCATTTTTCAAATTTTTGGTAATTTGAAGGTCAGTTTGGACGGAGCACGAGGCCAGTCGGATCAAGAAAATAAGCTCATTTTTTTAATTTTTTTCAATTTTAACCATATTGAGGGGGCTAGTGGAGGTGTTCAGTGGGGTCGGATCCAAAAAATAAGTCTTTAATCGAACTCAACGTCTTCGAATTCGTAGAAATCCTTATGCAATTTTACTTTTACCATTTTTTTTTGAATTTTGACCAAAATTGAGAACCTACAAGCCTCCATGGTTGTGGAGATCCGATTTTGAAAACTAATTAATTAAAACTAACATAAAAAGTGTTGTTTATGGTATTTTTTTCAATTCTCACATCTTCCCTCCTAATGGACCTAGAAGGCTGATTTTTATCAAATATGATATACAACTTTAAATTCTCTATCGATTGGTTAAAAAGCGAATAATTGATTATATTTCAGACCTTTAGCCCTCCGCCTCCAAATTTGAGTTCAATCCCCACTCAAAAATATCGAATTCCCCATCAACGCAAGTCTACTTTTAAATTTGACCGATTTTGATCAGTATCGTGCTGAGCAAATGATTGGGGAGGAGGGGTTTGAAATAAACTCACAAAAAAAAATATATATATGACATGGCCAAAAATGGTCTCAATAGTCTTCTAGAACCCCAAAACAGATTTCGCTGATACTCCCTTCTCCATCCACAGTAGGTTGATAGTCCGTAATAGGCTAATTTTCATTGACAATATGAATTAGAAAATCGAGCTAAAAAATTAATAACTTTTCCTCATAGTTTTAAAAATTTTAAATCCCATTATTATTTTTTTTTTTTTGTTGTGGGAGGATGGGTGGTTGAAATTTTTACAAACTTTCAGACAAACGGGAAGAATGAGTTAGATTAGTTACGAAAAATCCTGTTTTTGTTACTTGAACTTTTGTTCACTCCCCTTTTCCAACTTTCTAAAAAAAAAAAAAAACTGGCATTAAAAACACTCCATTGAATACCTTCACCTCTGTAGGTATCTTTGTAAAAAAAAAAAAAAAACACATTCGTATAGTTATGCAATTAGCATAAACGATGGTGGTAACATTTACTTCATCGAGTTAATTCATCACTTCGATATTTATTAGCTCCAAAGACTTTATAGAAAATCGTGACCGAGGAAGGCACCACCGCCTTATCACTCCGCTCTCCTCTCATTCCTTTTGCACTCGTACAACACTATTTCAACGCTGATGGCATCCGTGTATAATTTCGTATTGTACTATACTGCTTGGTTGTTCGCCTATGTACGCAGGCATCATGTAGCCTACAGGTTAATGGAAATCATCGATCCTTCCTAAATTAGCAGCTAATATAGCCGACTACAAGGCAAGAAGAAATGTTAAATCACATTTAGCTTCATGTTGGCAGCTCGATTCGCCTATACGAGTATAGATATCAATAAACAAAGAGATGAACTTTCATTTCGATACGAAATTTATTTATTATACGACGTTATAATATGCGTCAGTTTTACTCACTCAGCCCTATAGCGAAAATAATTTCCTATTTGAATGTACATACATATATAGTACCGTATAAAAGCCATAGGTAATGACAAGAAGTGTGCATTGCTCGCGATTTTGTACCCTATACCGATACATAAGAGAGAAGGCAAAAAAAACCGCTACGAAATCGTCGCCGCCGCAGTCTAATTTCCATACAAAGAATTTTCAAAACAAATGAATGCAAATCAAGAAAATAGCGATCGTGACCAGAAGAATACTCGTTCTTAATCTTATTACTCGATAAACTACAACGTCTGCGGTTAATGGTATCTGTATTAGGTACATAAAACTGGTGAAAAGAATTATATGTACTTATGGTGTAGTGTCTTCTCTTCTTCTTCCTTTCATCTTCTTTCCATAATGTAGACGATAGTCTCTCACTTTTTATATTGAAGTTCTTATGTTATCGAAAAGTTCTAAATAAGAATAGCCATCGAAATACATTACAACTATAGATAAAAATCTTTCAAACGTATACGAACGTAATATACACACACACACATTTGTGCCACTCAATAGTATACACAGACACATGCTACTCGTATACTCATGTAGCTTATACTTGTACAGTAATCTATTTTTATACTTATAAATTTCTACCCGAGTGTCAAACTGCATCGACACTTTACGCGCGTACATATAAAAGTTAATTTGTTAACATTTATACAAGGCGCGAGTTACCTAAATTTTATTTAATAAATTAGTTTGAGCCGATGACGGTGGCAGATTGGCCGGGGAAGCGGCCGCAATGGTAAATTTATAAACTTTAACCGGATTACTGCTTCACCTGAAGACCTGACGGCTTTAAAGTTTCAATGAAAACTAATTATAAAGTTTAAAACATATTTGACAAGTAAAGACGCGCAAAAGCTGCCTTAAGAATGACGTTATGTTGTATAATAGGTAGATACGTGTAGGTTGGAACTTGGAAGGTAATAGGCAGGTATAGTGGTAGTGTTGTTAAGCGTATACAAAATTACCTCGCATGTAGCTACAATGTACAGGTACACTCCGCTCCTCTCACATAAATCTACTTTTATGTAAATTTTATCCAAACCTCGTCGTCGTATAAAAATTACGGGGGCTTGTACATCACGTTGAATACCACCACGTCGAGGGTTGTTGTACAAAGAAGAAAACGATGCTTTTCTAACCTGATTTTCGCGAGAATTGTGGTTACGAGAGTTATTTTATGTAGATTTTTTTCTTAATAATTTGTAAGAGAAGAGGCTGATTTCGGAGTAAATGGTTAAAAACCACAAATGGTATTGCTGAAAGCTCAGCAGAAACTTCATGATAAATTTCATCCCACCGGCTCAACTTCTAGGTAAACTAAATCAGGAACTGATTCAAAAAGGGCAAAAATTACTGAAAAATCTACTTTGTTTGCACTATGTGACTCAACGTAATAAATTTCAGCTATCTAGCTTAGCATGGAGAAAAAAGAGAATTAGTTCTGGTGATGTAGATAGATTAAAAATTTATGACGAATAAAACGAGAGTCAATAATTTAGCTCAAGATCAGATCTCAAATGCTACTCTAGAGATAGCTTTGGAGATGAAGATCTAGAAATTTAAAGATGGAAAAAATCAGAGATCAACTGTAAGACATGGAGAAGATTTAAAGCTTACCTCTAAAAATAAAGATGATTTACAATTTCGCTCTGGAAATCTGAAACTCTACCATAATCTAGAACTCAGTTTCACAGACACAGGAGATCTAGAGCAACTCTATTATAATCTAAAACTTAGTTCTAGAGACATAGGAGATCTAAAGTTCATCTTAAGACATGAAGATGATTGGAAATTTATCCTGGAAAATCAAGAACTTCATTATGCACATTGACAAAATCCAGACCAAAGCTGCAGAAACAGATAAGATTTAAAGTTCAACACTAGAGATTAATAAGCTCTAGAGCTTTGGAACTTCATCCTACAGAGAAATAATATCTAAAGCTCATCCCCAGCGATTAAAAATTTAGAATTCTGGATCGTAGATATGTAACATATTCATATCAATATTTCAGTATAAAATGCAAAAATCCTTCATAATTATCTTTTATCGTTAGTTTTTAAGCAAGTATCCATCATCACGAGTTTTTGATCAAAAACATAAAATCAAAAATCAAAAACTTTGGTTCTTAAAATTTGGAACTTCACTCAAGAAATAAATAAGATCAAGAGACAATCTCTGATGAAAGTAATTTATAATTCATCTCTAAAGACTTGAAATTTCACTTCGCAGGAAAAAATATCTAGAACTCAACTTTGAAAAATCTGAAGGTACAAAAGATCTAGAGTTCATTTCTACAGATTTGTACCTGGATGTGATCTTTGAAATTTGATTCAAGAAACGACTATCTAATTTTTTCCTTTTGGCTCTATACAACATTTTCATAGATCACAAGTATCAAGAATGAGAAATATTTAACCATCCAGTGTTATCAACAATGTGAATAATTTAGACTAAAAGTTCCCTATTTTTCAGAATTTTTGGGTAAATTTTGCTACCTTGTTGGCACGATTGGTAAAACTGAAAGATCATTCAATCGAACAATTTTTGGAATTTTTCAATAAACTTTTGGAAAAAGGGAGCAATTTGTGAGGAGTTATTGCAGAAGAGATATCTGTAACCTTAAAATTTTCCATACTACCAAACCTCTTCGATTTGGAGATTAGAAAACTGACCTGATGAGAACAACCGAGAAGCTATTTAAAGATCAAAATGTGGACAATTTGACCTTTATTAAAATTTTGGCTCCAATGAGTTCCACGGTTAATTTTTCAATATACATTACACACATACTACTTAGATATTCATCTTACAAGTTTCTAGCCTATTACACAGCAGACATGGCTGAGAAATAAGTAATTCTCCCGCAACGTAAACTCGGTGATAATTAATCAATAAAGTCATTAAAGATTGGTATCTTCCGAGTCGTTTTGGCCGTTGAAGTTGACTAATGCGTGTCATAAAAATTGAGCGAAGCTTCCTTTCTAAACTAACTTAGCACCGAATAGTGAAAAGAGAATATAACGAAAGCGACCGGAATTCTCTACTCTATATATGCTCACAAGTCGCGTCATCCTCTTCAGACTTGTATACGTACAGAAGACCTATAGTTATATAATAAAACGGTGATTATACATTTTCGTTTGGTTCTCGTTAAAAATACAATTTAGCGCTTGGTTTTATCGTTTATAGAATAACGTAGGTACCTAGAATATCTACTACATATATACACATTATACACGTATCGCATACTTGGTAATACAAAGGCCAGGATGCTATCTGATACATCTCCGTTGGCAGGCTCATTTACCGCACACTCGAAATGTTCCTTCTCATTAATTAACCAGCCAAGATTGTATCGTGGATTACGGGGTTGAATATTAGTCAAATTCTCTTAGTACCACGTGTGTTTCTACAGCACAGCTCGTCTCTGTGTGTTATGTATAACTTCACCATGCCATACGGGTACATGTTGGTTTGTACAATTTTCTTACATCGTAGATATACAGCATATTACGAATACAAATTGGTTGACACCATGTTGATGTACCGATGACTGATTACCTTCATACGAATCTTGTGTTTTTTCTTAACTTTTTCATCCATTGGGTACCAAAAGGTGGCTGATAATACAAGAACACGTAGGTATCTGTACTTTACCTTATACTGCAACTATACACTATTGTATATTTGCATACACGCGACACATGGTTGAAATACCCACTTAGAATGCCATAGAAGC
Organism: Ferrisia virgata; assembly: GCA_900060175.1. NCBI lineage: Eukaryota > Metazoa > Arthropoda > Insecta > Hemiptera > Pseudococcidae > Ferrisia > Ferrisia virgata. Next base: position 29,822 of record FIZR01012505.1, read on the forward strand.
CGCAACAATTTCCAACTAGCACACCACACAACAGCTATATCTCACTTGACAAAAAACAGCAAGAGAAAAAAAAAACCACTCGGAACACGAGTAAGTAATACTAAACCTGCTGCTAACTCGTTTTTCTCACATATCGATTACTATTAACGTCTACGCTTTAATTTTCCTTATAAATTGCCACGCGTGCACCAGTATGAAGAGTAAGAGAAGATGTTGAAACCACTTAAAAACTCACAGAAACGTTGAATTTTTCACGCTGACCATCATAACCCATTGTATCCCCTGGAGAAATCTTTCAGTATTAAGTTTTTTCTTTCTCTGTCTCTCACTTTCTGCGCTGGATGTTCGTATACTCGTATATATACATATATACGAGTATACCTAGACCTACAGTACACAAGCTTCAACTTAAGGTATAAATATAGTTGCGAACACAGATGAAGATGTTCGTTTTAAAATCAAGCTACGGTGATATCCGCTCTCTTAGTAATTCCCGAGAGATTTTTGCATCGTATTTTGCGGTTACGATTCTATAAGCTCGCAAAACTGAGGGGTTACATAGTAGATATACAGCACAGGAAAGAAGTATTTTGTAATACAAGCTATTTTCAACGAACCAACCACTTTCTTCCAAGACTAATGTACCCTCAGGTAATCCTCCGCATTGTATGAAATATGTATTGCTTTTGGTTACTTGTTAGTTTGGTAATATGTTTCTAATAAACATTAATTTTTTTTTGTGCATTTATACAGCACCTTGCATCATC